>JAODAL010011741.1:0-98529 GCA_025379985.1 Phyllomedusa bahiana
ATGTTATGTGAAGTTTTTACTAATAAACATTAAAATAGAGACAAAAAGGGATCACACATATATAATCTTTGTTCCCATCCACAACAAAACCATCCAAAATTTTGATCAAGGGCAGGAAAACTCAGAGTTTAAATCTTGGAAGAAGGGGAGGGTGAATCGGGTTCATCAATTATTTAGATACAAGCAGTAGATTTTGGACTTTTCAGGAGTTAAAGGAAAAATTTGGTTTATCTCAGGGGGAAAATTTCTGGGCTTTGCTCAAATATCGAGCTTTCTGCATCAACGGTTGAGGAATTTAAAAAAAGAGAATTCAAGTCGAATGGATTTGATATTTTCATAGGTCATCCACCCCGAAAAAACTCGCTTTCGGATATATATAAAACTCTCCAAGAGTGCTCATCGTTTGCCAAGAGAGGGAACATTTTTAAACGTTGGACTAGGAAATTTGAGGATGAGGAATTTCCTGCTAAGATTCTAGAAGGTTGGGAGCGGCTTAGGAAGTTAATACCATGCGACTCCTGGAGAGAATCCCAGTATAAATTAATGCATCATGCCATTTATGGTTTTGATATCCCCCCCACATTCGACTGCTCCCAACAGGCTGACAGCTTGCCCCAAGTGCTCGCAGGTTAAATCAGATTTATTCCACGGTATCTGGGAGTGCCCGGGAACACAGAATTTCTGGGGACAAGTCGGTCGCTTGTTTAACGCCCACATAAAATGGATCTCAAATTGACGCCTTCCCTAGTGCTGTTTCATATACAACCCGAGGGTGGAGACGTGCCTCTCTTTGCGCACATCATCTTCTTGGTGGCCAAGAGAAGCCTCTTGACTCTTTGGATTAAACCAGACCTTCCATCTAGGGAAAATGGTTCTCTCACAAATGAAACATTTCCTTCTTATGGAAAGGTGGGAGGTGGAAAATGATAAGGAAGCACGGACCAACAAATTCTTTAAAAAGTGGAGGGACTTTATTGTAAACTTTTCTTAACCCCCATGAAATAAGGGAACACATGCTTCCGTTTCGGGACACTACTTGGTACATGCTTAGGGAGTTAGCGGAGGATTTGGGACCTCTTAAAGTGTCTTGATTTGGAAAGGCGTTGGATTTGGGTTTTGAGATCTGGCACTGGGATGGTGTTTTGGGGAGGCTGAAGTACCTTTTTATCATTTAGTATTGGATCATCTTTTGGGCCCATTATTATCATTTCACATCTTTGAATTTTGTTTCATAAAGTATTAGATCACATCATACTATAATGTAGAGAAACTCTTATGGGTAATGGTTATACAAGGCTTCAATATGATTAGTTAGCTGACTGCAACAATGGTTGGGGTGGGATGGGGGGGGTTTGGTTATTAGGTGATGTTGTTTAAATTATAAAAAATTGACGTGATGCTGTAATTGTGTTCTTTTGTAGACAATATGTTGACCTTTTTTCTTCATTGATGTCAATAAAAATAGTTATTTAAAAAAAAAAAAAAAATGGTGCCCCCCACATTCCTGTCCATAGTAGTGGAGTAACTGGACTAAACATGGCGTCAGTCATGTAACCCACGGACAGTCAGCAGCATGAGGTAAGTGTATAGAGGTAACGGTAGAATAATTATTATTAAAGAGAACCTGTCACATAGTTTATGCCCCCTTTGCTGAGGACAGCACAAGTTAGTGTCAGACACACTGTTCCCGGTGCTGGGTCTTTTATTCTGTAAGATGCTGTAGCTTTCGTGTATTTAATGCTCAAATCTGCAGTTTTCAGCCAGAAGAGTCATGAAAAGTCAGTTTAATTAATGCCCCGCCCACCTGAGGCTAGTCCCGCCCACCTCATAACTGATTAACCTATTACTTTGAATAGGTAGAAACGTGAATAACTGACAGGTGGCGGGGCTAGTCTTGGATGGGCGGGGCTAACACCTGCTCATGAATAAGCTGGACTCTTTTCTAGTTGCCAACTGCCAGATTTGAGCATTAAATGCTCTGAAACTGCTGCATTTCACAGAATAAGGGACACAGCGCTGGAAACAGCAGGTCTGACACTAGCTTGTGCTGCCCTCAGCAAGGGGGGCATAATCTATGTGACAGGTTCCCTTTAATGCTCAAATCTGGCAGTTTTCAGCTAGAAAAAAGTCCAGCGTATTCATGAGCAGGTGTTAGCCCTGCCCAAATGAGGTTAGCCCCGACCCACTCAGTTGATTCCATCTTTTACTTTGAATAGATCGAAACCTGTGAATAACCGACAGGAGGGCAGGGCCAACACCTGCTCATGAATAAGGTGGACTCTTTTCTGGCTGAAAACTGCCAGATTTAAGCACTAGATACTCATAAACTGCCGCATCTTACAGAATAAGGGCTTGTCGGTGGGGGGCGTGTCCTGGCCATGGTTGGATGAAGACGTGCTTTCTGGAGCTCCTCGTCTTCCTCCCTTAATTCGGCTACCTACTACTTGCAGCGATGGGGAAATCCACCTGGAGGAAAGCCCTGCGGTCCGCCACCCGTCCCCTGTCCCCCCAGGGTGACATTGGGGCTTTCTTCCACCCAGTCGCCCCGCCGGCCTGCTCCGACGGGGAGAACAATGAGGCTGAACAGCATGGCGGCAGCACCTCACCAAGCCCACTCCTCTCCTCCTGCCTCCGGGAATAACCTCCGGCCTCTGGAAGGGCCTGCATCCTACCTGCACTGTCTCCCGGATTCTGCCTCCCCACCGCAGACACACGAGGACGGGCTCGCCGCAGCACCGGCTCCGCACGTGGTAGGCAAAGATGGCGCCCGAGCTCCCTCTCCGGCCCCTGCAAGCACGCTGCCGTGTGCTGCGCTCCAAGAGCCACGCCGATCCTGGCTGGGAGCTGCGGCCACTGCCCACCTGCCGGGCACTGACGGTCAACGCCGATGTGACAGCCCGCTGCCCTCCACCAGCGGATTGGGCCAGATCGGCCCCGGGGACACCCGAGGGGCCGGCAAACCGGATCTGCGGTGGCCCTCTAAAAGGTACTGCACGGGACAGGGTTTTCCCGGGCTCTCCCCATACCTCCATCCTGGGCTCTCCGGTGCCCTCCCTTGCAGGATTACTGTCGCCCACTCCTCAGGCTCTCTCTGCCAGCAGCCTGCCTGCTACCAGAGTGAGGCCCATAACATCACCTCAGACAACGGCCACTCTGCTCCTCACCTCCCGGGGGGGCCTGGCAAATTTTACCCTGCGCTGGGGATTCTGCCACCCCGGGGGGGCAACACGGGCTGCGTGGCCCCCAACTCTCCCCCCTGCAGATTCCCCCCATCACCCTGCGATCCACGGGGCACAGAACTACCCCAGACTCTCCCCCTCTTGTGGTTATGCCTCACCCCAGGTCAATGGTGCTCCATCATCCCCTACCAACAAGCCCTTCCCCCCCTGGATCCTCCTGGATGGCCTGAGGTTTCACCTGAAAGGGGGTTTTTGAGCGAATGAGTGCTCCCTCTCCTGTTTCCATCCGGCAGCGGCCATGCCTGCTGTGACAGCTCTACCTTCTTCCTTTCTACTTTTAAATCATACTTCACCGTATGTCTTGGGTGGTGTGAGGTGGCTCCCCCCGTGCATACGCCCCGACGTTTCCCCAAAGTTATCGGGTCTTTCTCTAGACCTCAGAAGATGTCAAGCCGCCACCGTCTCTGATTGCAACGGTCCACACCTCTACCGTCTAAGGACGATCTTTCGGCTTTGGCCAAGCATATTATAAGCGAATGCAGACAGGAAATCTCTCTCTTTCAGTCTGAACTGTCCTCACTGGGCTCTAAAGTCTCCTCATTGGATCATGCCCAACAATCCCACGCAGTGTCTTTTACAAGTCTACAGTCCTCTTCGCCCCAGCACTCTTCACAAATTTTTGGGGTTTACAACAACACCTGGTGATCTTGAAACGGAGCGGGAAAAACAACATAGGACCCCGTGGCCTCCTGAATCTGTCAGTCCAACGCCCTTTTTCCCCAGTTCTCACCACCTTTTTAATGATTCTGGGCAGAAACCCGTCCACCCCACTGAAATTGCCCCGAGCAAAGGGGGTCTACGTCCCCCAGCATTGGACCCCAAAAAACCCGAGAAATTTTATTTGCCGGGGTCCATTTCATAACGAAGGATGTACCCTGCGTTGTCCCCGCCAAGGGCAGAAAGTTTTCTTCAAGGACACTCCCATACTACTGCTTCGGATCTTTTCCCGGCATACCCCAGTCAGCGAGCTGCCTTTAAACCCCCCTTGCGGTATTTTCAAGAGCGTCACTTCCCCATCGGGGGGGTTCCCTTTGCCCCCTTCACGTTTGGAAAAAGAAATAAACTCGCCTTCGCTCCCCGTGAAATCCCTTCGGTGCTGCAGGACTTAAAGGTACAGGATCTTGTGCTACCCCCATGGCCCTCCTTGGACTTCTTCAGCACCAGAAACCAACCACGAGATTCATCCAATGTCCAAGGACTGCCTCCACGGGGTAGCAGACGTCGCCGGCGCCGTACCGATTCCTCCACCAACTCCAACCCGCCCTGAAGGCTATCGTACCTGCTGTGTGGACATTTTCTGATCCCAGGGATTCCTGAGTCTCCTTCTAAGTAGCTGTGCTTCATGGTGGACTTTGCTATATTTCTATACATGACTTGATTGGTTGTCCAGAATTATATGTTTTTCCCTCCCTCTCCTTTGTCTTCCCTTCCCGCCCCTCTCCCCCCTCTTCCTTTCCTGCCTTCCCCTGGTTTCCACCTTCGTTTTTCAGCCACGGACCTCGTTTCATTTTATTGTCAATATGTTCCCCGTATCACTGGAACTAGCTGTTCCTTGTTATATGCTCTGGCTAGCCGTTTTCATATGTTTTCATTTTTTGCTTGTAACTGGGAGACGATGGAGCTCGGATGGGCTGTGTTCTTGTCCCTACTCCACCTCCTCCTTTTGTACCCCCAGTAGGACCTAGTCCCAATTTGGGCCTTTTTTTTAGGTCTTAGGGACACTTGGCTTGTGTAAGCCATTTAAGTAGACCCAACTGCAGGTTTTGATTTCACCTGCTTTTTGGTTGTGTGCGTGAGTGGGTTGTGAGTGTTTGCTCCTTTCCTTCCCTGTGTTTCTCTTGCTTCCCTTTTATTTGTTTTTCCTTACCCCCTCTTTTTCTTTCCCTTCCGTAGCCCTACGTCTCGCGCAACATGACAGATCTGTCTTTCGCCTCCTTTAATGTACAGGGTCTTAACTCCCCGAATAAGCGGTCCCAGGTCTTGTACCACTTTCACAAACAAAGAGTTAAGGTTCTTTGCCTTCAGGAAACGCATTTTAAGGAGGGACACGTGCCCAGCATTCGCAATAAATATTACACCAACTGGTTCTTTGCTTACTGTCGGGAGTCCAGATCTAGGGGGGTGGCGGTGGCACTCCATAAGTCGCTGGTACACTGGGTCCAGTCTTGCTGGACGGATGTGATATATCATCCTGATTCTGGACATAGGGGGGCACCCTTTCAGCATTGTTAAGGTATATGTCCCAAACCAGGGACAGGCTGGCTTTTTTGCTTGCTCAGTTGACAAATTGATTCCCTTAGTTCAGGGCACCATAGTTCTCTGTGGGGACTTGAATGCGACTCTGGATCCCGCTCTTGATAATTCTTCAGGCAAATCCTCGCTCTCCTATTCGTCTATAAAATCTATTAAAAAGGCGTATACCCTACTTCAACTCTGTGATGTTTGGCGGATGCAACACCCCAGTAGTACAGATTTTAGTTTTTACTCTCACCCTCACAATGTTTATAGTCGCCTTGACTATATACTAGTGTCACATGGGGCGCTACCTTGGGTTTCCTCGACTTCAGTGGGAAATATTCTTCTGTCAGACCATGCGCCTGTTTTTTGCTCGTTAACGCTCCCTTCTGCCTCCAAACCATTCGGGACTTGACGCCTGAATGAGTCTTTGCTGCTGGCCTCTGCCTGTGCAACCGACGTATCCCAAGCCATTGCTAATTTTATACGGGACCACGAACGTGACACCACTTCCCCAACAGTTCAGTGGGAAGCTGCTAAATGTGTTATACGGGGAGTCCTGATCAGGCATGGCGCGAGGTTGAAGTGAGAAAGAGTATCTAAATTAAAATTAGCCCTCTCTCGGGTATCTGCACTGGAGACCCAACATAAACGAGCCTTATCATCGGACACATTGTGGGAATTACTTTCCGCTAGGCTAGAAGTCAAACGTATGCTGGAGGCATCTTGGAAAAGATTCCTGCAGGTTGGCCGCAGCCGCCTCTATGAATATAGTAATAAATGTGGGAAGATGTTGGCAAGAGCACTGAGGCACCAAGTGGCTAAAATGCATATACCCCAGATTAGGTCCCCAGGTGGTCCATTGGTCCACACGACAGAAGAAATAAGTAAAATATTTCACACTTTCTACTCTGATTTGTATAATCTCCGACAATCTCTTGCTCCGGCTGGGGAGACGGCTTTTCCAACTCCCCTTTTGGACCCTTTGAGGGTTGATTTTTCGGGATTTGAGTCCCCATTCAGTGCTTTGGAGGTCTCTTCGGTGATCTCGAGCCTACCGATTGGGAAGAGTCCGGGCCCCGACGGATTCACGGATAAATTCTATAAAGCATTTCGGGATGCATCCTTTGTTATTGCGAGCATTTAACCATGTCTCGGTAGATAGCCCGTTCCCCGCTCACGCGACACTGGCCCACATTACGTTAATACCTAAGCCGGGTAAGGACCCCTCTTTGTTTGGCAGCTACCGCCCAATCTCTCTGTTGAACGTAGACCTTAAAATTTACGCAAAATTGCTGGCAAACAGGCTTAACACGGTGCTTCCGGATCTTGTACACCCCGATCAGGTGGGATTTGTCCCGGGACGGGAAGCCTGGGATAACACCCTAAAAACCCTGGACATTATACATCATGCTCTGGACCGCGGGATCCCCCTTATGGTCCTATCCCTAGACGCCGCGAAGGCTTTTGATAGGATCTCTTGGGCGTCGTTGGCCACCACCCTTCGGCGTCTGGGGAAGGGACCTCTGTTCATCTCAAAGGTTTTGGCTCTCTACCAGACCCCCACTGCTAAATTGAAGATTAACGGCAATCTTTCAGACCCATTCATGATCACTAATGGCACGAGGCAGGGATGCCCCTTATCGCCCCTCCTATATGTCCTGGTTATGGAGAGTCTACGTTCCGCGATTCGTAATGATCCCGGTATAGCAGGAATCAAAATTGCTAAGGAGGAATATAAATGTTCGGCGTTCGCGGACGACCTATTGATATACTTAACTGACCTGGTCACTTCGCTCCCATCCCTTATGTCAGTACTTCAGAAATTCGGCGCATGGTCCAATTTTAAAATTAATATCTCTAAGTCCGAGGCATTGAGTGTTGGCCTCTCCCCTTCAGTACTCTCTCAGCTGCTATGTGACTACCCCTTTGCCTGGCCTTCTAAAGGCATATCATATCTGGGGATAACTGTCCCGGTGGCCCTAACAAACCTTTTCTCTCTTAATTTTGAGACTATGCTTACCCGAATCACTCGGGACCTAGCCTCCTGGACTAAGCAATGCTTCTCCTGGTTTGGCAGAGTCGATGTTTTAAAAATGACAATATTGCCCCGCATTCTTTACCTATTACAAACAATCCCCACCTCTATTCCGAACTCTTTTTGGCGTCGTCTGCAGCGTCTTTTTACGTCGTTTGTTTGGCCCTCTGCTCGCCCCAGGGTGTCTTGTGCGGTATTGACCAGGCACAAGACTCTGGGAGGGCTGGGACTTCCGGATTGTCGGAAATACTACTTAGCTTCAGCGTATGCCAGGGTACTGGATATGGTATGTCGAGATGATAGGAAGATATGGACTCGTATTGCACGGGACATTTCCCCTCTGTCCTTGGCGTCGCTTCCCTGGGTCTGGACTCCCTCTCTTGCGAATCGCTATCATTTTCCCTACTCCGTTAAACACACTTTAGCATCGGTTTGCCCCCATAAGGTGTATAAGAATTTAATTGATAGGTCAGGCCCTCTTTTACCAATTACAGGTAACCCATCATTTCCACCAGGCTTAGGCTCACATTCCTTTTTTGGAAGCTCTAAGTTACTTCCTCTTCACCTCCACCAGGTGATGGCTGGCGACCAGATTCTCCCGCTATCGGGTCTGGCCTTGGCGTCCTCCGCCCATGTGTCCTCCAGTTTCCAGTACCTTCAGCTGAAACGTTTTCTCTCCTCTTACGGGAATACCCTTAATGCCCAGAGACCCCTCACTAGATTTGAGCAAATGTGTCTGCAACTCTCTCCTCCGAGACACTCCATCTCTACACTTTACTCCGAGCTCTCTGCAAATGATGGGCTTGATCTTCCTTCCTATTGCGCTGCTTGGGAGAGAGACCTTGGCAAGAGCTTTCCCCTTTCACAGTGGCATAAATGCTTTGAGCTTACCCATAAAGCCGTCACAGCGACTAGAGCACAGGAAACAAGTTTCAAAATTCTGACCCGTTGGTATAGGGTTCCCCATGTATTGCATAAATGGTTTCCGCAAGTTCCTGAGGTTTGTTGGCGTTGTGGAACCTCCAAAGGGACCATGCTCCTCATATGGTGGAACTGTCCCTCCCTGCAAGGTTTCTGGCACACAGTATAACGTGCCTTTAAGGACATTACAGGGCTATCCCTCCCCAGAGCCCCAGAAGCGGCATTGCTGTTTATGTGTCTCTGTTTATAAAAAATCTCTCCTTAGGCATTTGCTGCAGGCGGCTAAGACGGTCATCCCTAGGCGCTGGAAGTCGGTGGACCCACCCACTATTGAAGAGTGGCACACCGAAGTCTCCCATGTTTATCACATGGAAGAACTTCTAGCTGCAACGGAGGACCAGGCCCGGCTGTTGGTAAGAACATGGGCGCCATGGCTCTAATTTCAGGACTCCTCGGCCTTTTACTCCCTCTGAGAGTAGAGGGTGCAGGGCTGGTGAGGTATTGAAGCTCCTCCCCCTCTCGCTTCTTCTTCTTCCTCTCTCTATTCTCCCATCCCCTTTCTTCCCCCTCTCCCTCCCGTATGAGTGAAAGTGTATGTGTTTGGACTGTTTGTTGTTTGTCCTGTTGGTCCATCATACAGCCGAAATAGATTTTCTCTTTGCCCGGATCTATTTACCCACGTCGGGCCCACCAAGCCCACTTTAACGCTTAGGCCGTTGTACAGAGCTTTCTTCATTTGATTGTTTACCAGACTGACTATTTGGTTCTAATTATCTGTACGCTGTACCAAGTGGATTTCTTTTCCTGATGAAGGCATCGTTGCTTGCCTCTCATAATAGATACGCAGCAATTTATGTTAATTGTTTCTAAGCATAACATGTACCCATTTTGATGTCAATGTTCTCTTAGTCTGCCTAACCGCTACATTTGTAAGCGTAGTCATTTTATCTTGATATTGTTTGTATCATTGTTCACTTAATAAATTTTGTTAAAATTTGAAAAAGAAAAAAAAAAAGAATAAGGGCTTGTCCCCACAGCACAGGCTTTCCGTCGGTTTTACAGACAGTTTTCGGATTTGAAAGCCGTCTAACCTTTTATATTGACATTGCATGGATTTTCCGCCGGACTGTTTTTACACCACTGGAGTTCTGAAAAACTTAGAACATGTTCATTCTTCCACACGGTTTTTGGGCAGAACATGAACATGTTGGTGTGAAGGGTGAGGGCTTGAATCTGCACTCCGTGGACAAAAGCTGTCCCTCCAGCGTGCCAAAAAAAATCAAATACCGGTCGGGATTTCGCAACTGGTATTTGTCCTTTGCCGTGTGAACGCAACCTAAGGGACACAGCACTGGAAAGAGCATGTCTGTCACTAGCGTGTGCTGTCCTCAGCAAGGGGGCATAATCTATGTGACAGGTTCTCTTTAATATGGTTACTCCTCCAACTTCCTTGCTTTGTGTAGTTATTGCATAACTGCTCTCTCTCCAGGGGATGTTGTTAAAGGGAACCTGTCACATAGATTATGCCTCCCTTGCTGAGGACAGCACAAGCTAGTGTCAGACCTGCTGTTTCCAGCACTGTGTCCCTTATTCTGTAAGATGCTGGAGTTTTCGAGTATTTAATGCTCAAATCTGCAGTTTTCAGCCAGAAAAGTCATTCACAGAGTCAGTTTTTATAAACCCCGCCCACCTGAGGCTAGCCCGCCCACCTCCACTGATAAACCTATTACTTTGAATAGGTAGAAACATGTGAATAACTGCTTGGTGGGCGGGGCTATCCTTTGGTGGGCGGGGCTAGCACCTGCTTATGAATAAGATTTGAGGGGTACATGCTCTAAAACTACAGCATCTTACAGAATAAGGGACACAGCACTGGAAACAGCAGGTCTGACACTAGCTTGTGCTGTCCTCAGCAAGGCGGGGCATTACCTGACAGGTTCCCTTTAAGCCACTTTGTAACCAGTTTGGCAGTAGTTTCGGGTCATTGTCCATTTGGAAGACCCATTTCCGCCCAAGCTTTAACTTCCTGGCTGATGTCTTGAGATGCTGTTTCAGTATTGCCACATAATCTTCTTTCCTTATGATGACATCTATTTTGTGAAGTGCACCAGTCCCTCCCGCAGCAAAACAACCCCACAACATGATGTGTTTCACAGTTGGGATGATGTTCTCAGGCTTCCAAGCATCTCCCTTTTTCCTCCAAACATAATGATGGTCATTATGGCCAATCAGTTCAATTATAGTTTCATCAGACCACAGGACATATCTCCAAAAATGTAGGTCTTTGTTCCTGTGTGCATTTGAAAACAATCTGGCTTTTATATGTTTCTTTTGGAGTAATGGCTTCTTCCTGGCAGAGTGGCCTTTCAGCCCACGTTGATACAGTAATCGTTTCACTGTGGATAATGACACAATCTTACCAGCTTCCACCAGCATCTTTACAAGGTCGTTTGCTTTTGTTCTTGAGTTGATATGCACGTGGCGGACCACAGCACATTCATCTCTGAGACACAGAACCCGCTATGATGGCTGGACATTCCCATCTTGTTTGTTCTTGTGTATAATTGTTTGTACAGATGAACGAGGTACCTTCAGGTATCTGGAAAATGCACCCAAAGATGATCCTGACGTGTGCAAGTCCACAATTCTCTTCCTGTTATCTTAGCTGATTTCTTTAGACTTTCTCATGATGTTACACACAGAAGCAGTGTGTTTCTGGTGTGCCTTAAAATACATCCACAGGTGTGTCTAACTCAGGTTTATTGACAATATCTATCAGAAGCTTCCAAAGAAATGACATCATCATATGGGCTGTCCCAAATGTTTAAAGGCAGAGTAATCAACTGTATATACCAATCTGCTCAGCTCCTCCTGCTCTGTAACCTGAGGATTGGATTTCATCTTTAATGTGACAAGTTGTCTTTAAGCCCTACGTACTTGTGATGTACTACTGCATTGTGATATAAAGTTTTCATGTTCTACAATAATATGACCAGTCACGTGACTTCACGTCACTACTTTCACTGCTTTTGTGTTTTTTTTCCATATACTTAAATCCAGTCAGCTTTTGTTGCTTCCCAATAGCTTTTACAGCCCCAGCACTTCTAGCCACTGAATTTGCATCTATTTACAACAGGAAACGTATGTATGAGCCAAAAATATTCCTACCCTCTGGATATAGCTGCACTTGCATGTATAAACATGATTAGATCTCAAACGTATACCAAAAAGACTGTGGCCTTGTATGTTAGGGTATATTTACACAGTGTATTTGCGTTATGTACTGCAACGCATAATTATGTACCAGGAAAAGTGAAAGTCAATGGGAGCACTGTGGGAAGTACACACTTGCCAGCACGTGCTTTCAAACAGCCGCCATAGAGTGGTGCATGCAGGTATGTGCTGCTCTACACTGTGTGAATATACCAAATTATCAATGTCACTCGCTTCCCATCAATTGTGTTAATATAAGGGTGACAATGGCACCTGGCAGTGGCTGGGATACATTCAGTAGCAAATGAAGTCCATTTTGTGTTGGAAGCGGGTAAATGAGTACGTGAAAGGATCTGCGTGTCTTCCAAGGGCCAAATTGTGATGGCTGGAATGTTGGGTCATGGTATCTCCAAAACGGCAGGTCTTATGAGATGTGTCTTGGTAGGTATTGATTACTACCTCCAAAAGTGATCCAAAGCAGAGCAGGTAGTGAACTGGCAACAGGGTCATGGGTGCCAAGGCTCATTAACGCGTGCATTCAGTTAAGGCTAGCCCATTTGTTCTGATGCCACTAGAGCTGACAGAAAGATGGCAGAACAGATAGTTCATCGCAGCACTAAAACAAATGGGCAACTTCTGGGGCCCCATTAAAATAATAAAAGAAAACAATCTATACCTTCCTCCAGTTCCAGCGCCGCGTCTCTCCGGGTTTCTTTCTTGTACCTCCGAACCGTCACCTTTGCAGCCGCTGATTGACTGTAGTGGTGATGAATCTCTACATTACACCACCAAGGTGTAAGGTAATGTAAGTGATAAAGCCAGTTTATCCAAACTCACTCAACTGTGCCCTACATGTCCTAAGAAAGGGTATCTAGTAGTGTGTGTGTGTGTATATATATATATATATATATATACACTCACCGGCCACTTTATTAGGTACACCATGCTAGTAACGGGTTGGACCCCCTTTTGCCTTCAGAACTGCCTCAATTCTTCGTGGCATAGATTCCACAAGGTGTTGCAACGATGCTCAATTGGTACCAAGGGGCCCAAAGAGTGCCAAGAAATATTCCCCGCACCATGACACCACCACCACCAGCCTGAGCCGTTGATACAAGGCAGGATGGATCCATGCTTTCATGTTGTTGACGCCAAATTCTGACCCTACCATCCGAATGTCGCAGCAGAAATCGAGACTCATCAGACCAGGCAACGTTTTTCCAATCTTCTACTGTCCAATTTCGATGAGCTTGGGCAAATTGGAGCCTCAGTTTCCTGTTCTTAGCTGAAAGGAGTGGCACCCGGTGTGGTCTTCTGCTGCTGTAGCCCATCTGCCTCAAAGTTGGCCGTACTGTGCGTTCAGAGATGCTCTTCTGCCTACCTTGGTTGTAACGGGTGGCTATTTGAGTCACTGTTGCCTTTCTATCAGCTCGAACCAGTCTGCCCATTCTCCTTTGACCTCTGGCATCAACAAGGCATTTCTGCCCACAGGACTGCCGCTCACTGGATGTTTTTTCTTTTTCGGACAATTCTCTGTAAACCCTAGAGATGGTTGTGCGTGAAAATCCCAGGAGATCAGCAGTTTTTTGAAATACTCAGACCAGCCCTTCTGGCACCAACAACCATGCCACGTTCCAAGGCACTCAAATCACCTTTCTTCCCCATACTGATGCTCGGTTTGAACTGCAGGAGATTGTCTTGACCATGTCTACATGCCTAAATGCACTGAGTTGCCGCCATGTGATTGGCTGATTAGAAATTAAGTGTTAACGAGCAGTTGGACAGGTGTACCTAATAAAGTGGCCGGTGAGTGTATATATATATATATAAGTGAGAGATTATCTATCTATCTATTATAATATATATATATATATATATATATATATATATATCATATATACATATATATATATAGATAGATAGTGCCTTGCGAAAGTATTCGGCCCCTTTGAACTTTTCAACCTTTTGCCACATTTCAGGCTTCAAACATGAAGATATAAAATTTTTATTTTTTTCTGAAGAATCAACAAGTGGGACACAATTGTGAAGTGGAACGAAATTTATTGGATATTTTAAACTTTTGTAAACACCCCCACAAAACTGAAAAGTGGGGCGTGCAATATTATTCGGCTCCTTTACTTTCAAAGCAGCAAACTCACTCCAGAAGTTCAGTGAGGATCTCTGAATGATCCAATGTTGTCCTAAATGACTGATGATGATAAATATAATCCACCTGTGTGTAATCAAGTCTCTGTATAAATGCACCTGCTCTGTTATAGTCTCAGGGTTGTGTTTAAAGTGCAGAGAGCATCATGAAGACCAAGGAACACACCAGGCAGGTCCGTGATACTGTTGTGGAGAAGTTTAAAGACGGATTAGGATACAAAAAGATTTCCCAAACTTTAAAGAGTACCTATCACCTCCAGGGAAACCTCATGAAATAACAGGAGACTAAAATACAAACACTTCCTTTAATATGCTTCATTAGGGAAATCAAAGCATTTCACCTCTAATTCTGTTTTTAAAAAAGCGCTGGCCCTTTAAGACAGCTCTGCAGTCAGGCCAAGAGGGCACCTGACAGCTTGATGGATGATAAGGTTGACAGTTGTATTGAATCTCCTGCCTCTGAGCTGGGATAGTCTACTGTGCAGGGGGGAGCCTGTAAGTCTACATCATGTGCACACTGATTTTCTCTGGGCTGCTGTTAGCAGCAGTGTAATGTAGATGCCTATAAACTCTGTCACACTATGTTCTCAGTGAGCTGTGCCTGTTGTACTGTATGTAGTGAGAGACTCAGATTATCCTGTACAAGCAGCTATGTCCTCAGCTCCCCCTGCACAGGTGGTATAGCTCAACAGAAAGAATCCCTGCTACATACAGAGCTCTGCAAAGAAAGTAAGAGCAAAATCTATTCCCGTAATAATGACATTAGCCCTCTGCATTGCTAATGACATGTATTGGAAAAAAGTCTTGTAATTTCATCTACTATTATATTTTGTGTGTTTATGTGGAGGTGATAGGTGCTCTTTAAAGATCCCAAGGAGCACTGTGCAAGCGATCATATTGAAATGGAAGGAGTATCAGACCACTGCAAATCTACCAAGACCCGGCCGTCCCTCTAAACTTTCATCTCAAACAAGGAGAAGACTGATCAGAGATGCAGCCAAGAGGCCCATGATCACTCTGGATGAACTGCAGAGATCTCCAGCTGAGGTGGGAGAGTCTGTCCATAGGACAACAATCAGTCACTGCACAAATCTGGCCTTTATGGAAGAGGCAAGAAGAAGCCATTTCTCACAGATATCCATAAAAAGTCTTGTTTACAGTTTGCCACAAGCCGCCTGGGAGACACCAAACATGTGGAAGAAGGGGCCGCCTGAGAAACACCAAACATGTGGAAGAAGGTGCTCTGCTCAGAGGAAACCAAAATCCAACTTTTTGGCCACAATGCAAAGCGATATGTTTGGTGTAAAAGCAACACAGCTCATCCCCCTGAACACACCATCCCCACTGTCACACATGGTGGGGGCAGCATCATGGTTTGGGCTTTTCTTCAGCAGGGACAGGGAACATGGTTAAAATTGATGGGAAGATGGATGGAGCCAAATACAGGACCATTCTGGAAGAAAACCTGTTGGAGTCTTCAAAAGACCTGAGACTGGGACGGAGATTTATCTTCCAACAAGACAATGATCCCAAACATAAAGCAAAATCTATAATGGAAGGTTCAAAATAAACGTCTCCAGATTTTAGAATGGCCAAGTCACAGTCCAGACCTGAATCCAATCGAGAATCTGTGGAAAGAGCTGAAAACTGCTGTTCACAAACGCTCTCCATCCAACCTCACTGAGCTCCAGCTGTTCACAAACGCTCTCCATCCAACCTCACTGAGCTCCAGCTGTTCACAAACGCTCTCCATCCAACCTCACTGAGCTCCAGCTGCTCACAAACGCTCTCCATCCAACCTCACTGAGCTCCAGCTGCTCACAAACGCTCTCCATCCAACCTCACTGAGCTCCAGCTGTTCACAAACGCTCTCCATCCAACCTCCCTGAGCTCCAGCTGTTCACAAACGCTCTCCATCCAACCTCACTGAGCTCCAGCTGTGCGCTCCATCCAACCTCACCGAGCTCCAGCTGTTCACAAACGCTCTCCATCCAACCTCACTGAGCTCCAGCTGTTCACAAACGCTCTCCATCCAACCTCACTGAGCTCCAGCTGTTCACAAACGCTCTCCATCCAACCTCACTGAGCTCCAGCTGTTCACAAACGCTCTCCATCCAACCTCACTGAGCTCCAGCTGTTCACAAACGCTCTCCATCCAACATCACTGAGCTCCAGCTGCTCACCAACGCTCTCCATCCAACCTCACTGAGCTCCAGCTGCTCACAAACGCTCTCCATCCAACCTCACTGAGATCCAGCTGCTCACAAACGCTCTCCATCCAACCTCACTGAGCTCCAGCTGTTCACAAACGCTCTCCATCCAACCTCACTGAGCTCCAGCTGCTCACAAACGCTCTCCATCCAACCTTACTGAGATCGAGCTACTCAAACGCATTCCATCCAACCTCACTGAGCTCCAGCTGCTCACAAACGCCCTCCATCCACCCTCACTGAGCTCCAGCTGTGCGCCAAGGAAGAATGGGCAAGAATTTCAGTCTCTCGATGTGCAAAACTGATAGAGACATATCCCAAGCGACTTGCAGCTGTAATCGCAGCAAAAGGTGGCGCTACAAAGTATTAACTTAAGGGGGCTAAATAATATTGCACGCCCCACTTTTCATCTAAAAAAAAATAAAATTTAATATCTTGATGTTTGAAGCCTGAAATGTGGTAAAAGGTTGAAAAGTTCAAGGGGGCCGAATACTTTCGCAAGGCACTGTGTGTGTGTATATATAAGTTTGTGTGTGTATATATATATATATTTTATATATATATATATATATATATATATATAATATAATATATATATATATAATATATATATATATATATATATATATATTATAAATACACAAAATATAATACATACATATAATACAGTTGAAACCAGAAGTTTACATGCACTATATAAAAGACACATTTGCATGTTTTTCTCACTATCTGACATGAAATCAGAATAAACCTTCCCCGTTTTAGGTCAATTAGAAACCATAATTATTTATATTTGCCAAATACCAGAATAATGAGAGAGAGAATGTTTAAGGCATTTTTTTATTACTTTCTACAAAGTCAAAAGTTTACATACACTAGGATTACTCTGCCTTTAAACAATTTGGGACAGTCCATATGATGATGTCATGTCTTAGAGACACAACTGTGGATGTTTTTTAATGCACATTAGAAATACACTGCTTCTGTTTGTAACATAATGGGAAAGTCTAAAGAAATCAGCCAATATATCAGGAAGAGAATTGTGGACTTTCACAAGTCAGGTTCATCCTTGGGTGCAATTTCCAGATACCTGAAGGTGCCTCGTTCATCTGTACAAACAATTAAATGCACAAAGTACAAACAAGATGGGAATGACCAGCCATCATACCGCTCAGGAGGAGACGGGTTCTGTGTCTCAGAGGTGAATGCTTTGGTCCAACATGTGCATATAAACCCAAGAACAAAAGCAAAAAATCAGGTGAAGATGCTGGCGGAAGAAACATATAAAAGCCAGATTAATGTTTGCAAATGCACACAGGAACAAAGACCTACATTTTTGGAGATATGTGCTGTGGTCTGACGAAACTAAAATTGAACTGTTTGGCCATAATGACCATAGTTACATTTGGAGGAAAAAGGCAGAAACTTGGAAGCCTAAGAACACCATCCCAACTGTGAAACACGGGGGTGGCAGCATCAGGTTGTGGGGTTGTTTTACTGCAGGAGGGACTGGTGCACTTCACAAAATTAATGGCATCATGAGGAAAGAAGATTATGTGGCAATACTGAAACAACATAAGACAACAGCCAGGAAGTTAAAGCTTGGGCGGAAGTGGGTCTTCCAAATGGACAATGACCAGAAGCTACTGCCAAACTGGTTACAAAGTGGCTTAGGGATAACCAAGTCAATGTTTTGGAGCGGCCATCACAAAGCCCAGATCTCAATCTTATTGAAAATGCATGGGCAAAGCTGAAAAGGCAGGTGCGAGCAAGCGACCTCCAAACATGGCTCAGTTACACCAGTTCTGTCAGGAGGAAGGGGCCAAAATTCCCACCAATTATTGTGAGAAGCTTGTGGAAGGATCCAAAACGTTTGACCCAAGTCATACAGTTTAAGGGCAATGCTACCAAATACTAATGAAATGGATGGAAACCTTTGACTTTGCAGAAAGTAATAAAAATCCCTTAAAAATTCTCTCTCTCATTATTCTGGCATTCGGCAAATATAAATAATTTTGGTTCCTAGTTGACCTAAAACGGGGAAGGTTTATTCTGATTTCATGTCAGATAGTGAGAGAAACATGCAGATGGGTCTTTTTATATAGTGTATGGAAACCTCTGGTTTCAACTGTCTATAATATCTAATATATTTTGTGTATGCATCTTTTTTCAAGTTTCCTCAGAAAGATGACAGTGGGCCTCCAGGGGTTAACTCCTTCCTGCTCCTCCAAGGACAGGAAATACAGGCTTTTTATTATAAATGAATCTCCCGGCCCCCATCATTTTTTCGTCTTTGCACATGAAATAAAATGTGGAAAGTACAGGAAGTTTTGTGTCTCCTGTGTGACAGTGCAGTGCGGTATGTATAGCATTCCTCTGTATGAAGGAGGGCACATGATGGGGTATAAAAGCATTATAAAGCAGCCCAGCCTGGGATGCCTGCAGGCATATTACTCCTAAGAGAGTCTGAGGAAATGTCCAAATTTAGCCATAACTGAACTTCTCTTGTGTAACGGAGATAGGTAATTAAAGGGGACCCGTGGGCGTATACATTAAAGTGACTTAAGCTGAAGCTTTGTTCTGTAAACTTCTAGCATTTCGATATTGCTTTATCAAAGGTTGACTGATGAAGGTATATACCGCACTAACTATTCGGACAAAGGTTGGCATTACTATGATGCAAATGGAGGGATCACTTGCATATAGCAGGAGTACAGGGTCAGGGTCATGTTTCAGGTCCAAGCCAATTTCAAGAGTCTCATTCCTTAGTGTGACTTGCCATGTGACCCTAACAATCATATTCCTTACACAGTCTACAATTTTGCATCTTTAATCTCTGCGTATAGTCTCGACTGCAGGTTCAGTTCAAAATTTGTGATTTTTTTCATGGATATTCTTAACCAGTATTGTATGCATGGTCCTTGTACTTTGAGTGAGGCGACATAGAAGCAATGCTTCCAAATAAAATAAGAGATACAATATGGGCCCATAACTGTCTAAGCACCATTATATGGATCTGTCTTGTGTACTACACTGTTCTGTGGCCAACTGTCTATTGAATTTAGGATATTCTAAATATGTCAATGGGGGTGGCTTCTGCACTCCCAAAAGGGGAAGGTCCCGGGGTAGGTAAAACTCATTTCCGGCAGTTATGGCATAACCTGTGTAAATAATACTATTAAATGCTTAAGGTGGGGATGTCCCTTTAAATCATTACATCTAGGAATTTGGCTTATATCATTACTGCATTGTATAGGCTTTGCGTTGTATGGAACAATTTTATGGCACCCATGATAGTCTATGGGGCCTTAGTGTACCTCATTTTTTGTCTTATATAGAGGTATGGTCCCTCAGGCACCATATTACAGAGCTATTCTCTCCAAGTAGCAGTTTCAAAACGTTTCTTAAATGTTGCAATACAGATGTATGGTGTGGACGCATACATGGTGCCTACAGCTCCATTCTATGGAACCAAAGTTCTGCCAAGTGCATAAAGGGGTATGCCCATTACAGCAAGTGCTGCTAGAAGGGGCAATGACTGTAAAGTAAGACATTTTCAAGATGCATGTCATTAAACAATATGTATGCTTTACCTAATACAGGCCTTTTTTGCACCTTCAACTTACTTTCGTATAACCACCACCGTGTGCTTTCAGTGCTAGCCAGTAATGTAGCGTTACTCTGATGTTGCCTTTGCCGGCATAGCAGAGAAGCACATTTCTGCATGTGTACTCATCCTTTCTTTCCCCGACCCGGCCACAGGAACTTATTCTCAGATAGTCTTTGACAACGCTGCGTTACCAGACACCACGGAGACCACTGACTGTTAACCAAGGAGACAAGTGAACAAGTCGAAAGTAAAAAATTGCTTACATTACAGTAATTGGCCCTTCCAGCAGCACTTGCTGTGATGGAAATACCCCTTTAAGGCCTAGATCTGCCTGTACACTTTAAATAGCTAAACTCATCACTCTCACACATAAGGCTCTCCACAGTGCTGCACCCCCCTACATCTCTTCCCTCATCTCTGTCTACCACCCTACCCGCTCTCTCCGCTCTGCTGATGATATCAGATTACATTCCTCAATCATCCGAACCTCCCATGCCCGTCTCCAAGATTTTGCACGTATTGCACCAGTTCTCTGGAACATGTTACCACATGTGATCAGGCACACTCACAACCCTCACAGTTTTAAGTGCGCTCTGAAAACTCATCTTCTTAGACAAGCCTATCAAGATCCCTAACTGTTATCCCTCCAAATTCTGTCACACATTTGTCACTTCCTGCACTTTGGCACCCACAGGCACTTATCTGTATATAGATGTATGGTTGGGATGGCAGGTTCATCCACTTTTTATGTGTACTACCCTATATTTATGTAACATGGCTGGTCCATTGTAAACCAAGCACTTGTCACCCTTTGTTTCACCCATACACTATAATAGATTGTAAGCTCTTGCGAGCAGGGCCCTCACACCGCGTGTCTCATCTGTAAGTAGCTTTTTTATAATGTAATGTCTGGTTTGTCTGTGCTTATACCCTCTATATTGTAAGGTGCTGCAGAATATGTTGGCGCTATATAAATAAAGATTATTATTATTATTATTATTATTATTGGTGAAGGCCCATACACATGTATGCTGGTAAGGTAAGTGCTGTCAGACTTACCATAACCATTGGTGGTTAATCTTCCTGGGAACAATGGATCAACAATGTAAAATTTCAAAATACCCGATTCTTTTTTTTACTCTAACACCTAATGAACAACAATTCATACACAATAGATGGTCACTTGGTCCCACCAAAATATGTGGGTTCATCAGACCAAAGTTTGATGTGTATAGCTATACGTGTCCACAGTCTTGTAGCCAAGGTTGTATCTGCAAGTTTATAACTCACTGATTCAATCAAATTTATATATATAAAAATATCAAAAACTAAACATTCGGATGTTTTTCACTACTTATTTCAAAGATGTAAAGTAATGGCATGCTGTCATATTTAATCAGTTATCAGACACGTGGGAACTCTAGTTATCCTTAGCTGTGATCACCTTGAGAAGCATTGGTGTTCCTGGAGTCTGAACGGGACACGGTTAGCTTCCATGTGAACGTCCAGAGTTCTTGAGGCTCATTCAGTTTTAAGATCAAGAAGGGTTCTAGAAACTTTAGCCATTTTGGAACGGCAGCTCCATCTTGTATGAGTGAAATACACGCTGGTATGTCGTCTGTCTGTGTAGAGCTGTCCGTCCATGTTTTCTGTGCCCCTGTTTCTACAAGAGTCTTCCTTTCATTCCTCAGTCTTCCAGTCTTGCGTTGGATGGTGTATTCCTTTCTCTTCCTGACTTCAGTGCGTTTCTTGGTTTTTGGGTGCCCTGCTGTGTTGGGGGTACAAGTAGCTGGTGATCTTGTTGTTCCACTCGTGGAACAAACTGAGGAGGTTTTACACGTTGTGTTGTTGGTGCAGTCTTCTGAAGTTCTCTGTTCTATCTCTTCTTGATCCTTCTCATCTTTGTTTGAATCCAGGTGGGTCCTCTTAGGACATGGTTGGTTATTCAGTGCAAATGTCACCTTCTTTCTTTTAGGCTGTCGTGCATGGTCTCTACAGGTTACAGAATTCCTTACATCATTTTCGTTTTGGTGGCATTTAGTTTGACTTCTAGTACGAGGTCTTTGTGATTCAGGCACTGGGTTTAGGCTCTTTTGTTTTCGACGGACACTCAGTATGTACTTGGCTGTGGACATGGACACGCCGGTAAAGTGTGACACTTGACGAGGAGTGAGGTAATTGCAGTTTTTTACAGCCATCTTGACCCCATAGTTTGTCAGACAACTTAGATGTTCCCAGTATGTGGAGCATGAGTGTCTTCAGCCTCTGTCACAAATCCCTGACCTTGTGTCACTCTGGTGATGACATCACACAATGGATTCATCATGTTTGTGATGTCACTTGACAGGGCCTTGTTAGTTTAATAACACTAAGATGGTGTATATAGACCTTTTTTTTTAATAACTTGTTTTTATTATTTTTATTATGGCAGCATTGCCCACCCACAAAAATCCATACGCTTCATGCAATGATGTAATAGAACAAATAGCGGGGTGTGTGTATATATATATATCTACACACACACACAAACACAAATAATAAAAACAGGTTATTAAAAAAAAGGTCTATATACACCATCTTAGTGTTATTAAACTAAAAAGGCCCTGTCAAGTGACATCACAAAAATATATATATATATATATATATATATATATATATATATATATATATATATATAGTGACTACACACTCTCGTCTGGACGCCATACTGGTCCGGGATCGCCATCTTTGGTAAATGGTTAATGGCACTCCAACTCTAGCTTTGGTTTAACTGGCCTCAACCAGTTTTATTCAGACACAGGTATTGCAAACAAAAACATACAGAAATAAACCTCGGCTGTCTGGCCACTAACTAAACATGTGGTCAGAGAACCCTCTCTAACGTGATCTGGACCTACCGTCCAGTATCACAACAGCAATTACTGCCAGCTTCTCCTTCCGGCATCCACTGGCCTAAGGCTCCTCTCCAGCCTAGGGGGAATCAGAGCCCTCTCCGCTCTACTGTCGCTTCCTGCTCAAGGTAGCTGACCACACCACCCAAACACCTTCAGGCTCCGGCCTTTTATAGTCCTCCAGGGACCGAATCAAAACCTGGCCTGGAACCTACCCAACACATTGTCTACTCCCAATAAGAACCAACCCAGAAATAACTATAAACGGCTGCCAACCACTTGCTGTGGCTGACATCGTATATGGCTGGCTCTTACCTCACCAAGGCCAGGTACCTGTGGTGTGTTGCTTGTAGATCTCCTGTATAGCTCCACTCAGTGGCAGAAATATGCAACTGTCTGCGGTCGCTCTGCCACTAGATAGATAGATAGATAGATAGAGATACACACACAGTTATGTTCCAGAAAAGTGTGATGGATAACGAGACGACGGATAACGAGGCAGGAAAAAAAAGTACAGTATAATATAATAATGTAACGCGGCATAAAGAACATTTGTAAACGGGATACAGAAAGGCTGAGGTGGCTTTATAGCACCAACTAAAGTAGCTGCAGTGAGTAAGGGATGGTTGCACTCACGTATATTGAACGTGAAGTGTTGTATCTGGGAAACCAAACGACGGATAACGAGGTTTTTTGCAACATTAATGGTGATGTAACCGTGAAATGATGGAGACCAAAGCGATGGATAACGCGGTATTACTGTATGTGTGTGTGTATGTATATATAAATATATATATATATATATATATATATATATACACACACACACACATATATATATATATATAAGAACTCTGTTCTTAATTGGCTGCGTTTACAGGGTCGGATACTGTACTAGTTCGTTTTATTGACGACTTCTCTCCAGTACCCTTCTATAGATGGATAGGTCTAGTTTATGGACCTAAGACAGGCTGCCAGCTCTACTGCATCTGGCTATATAATACATGATTGCCAGATGCAGTGGATAATGGGAGTTGTGTAGCTGAAGAAACTGGGGTGGGTTGTAGACCAGATGGTCTCTGGAACAGAGGTCTATCTATTTATACTGTAGATTAGACAGCTGAAATAGTTATGTGTGTGTCAAACCTGCTCAGTAGGCCTAGATTCTTCTACGTCATGTAACCTGACACAAGGACTGACAACAGAAGAGCTGGAAGGCTGAGGAGGACACATTGTAGATTATAACTTAATGAGATGTGTGAGGGTGGGACAGGTACGTAAGCAGAGAGGCAGGAATACCTGGACAGAGGTAGGGAGGCGCCCGTCTGGCACACCTGAGCCAGGAAGGAGGGAGATCAATGCAATGACAAGAGGCGGCAGAGATAAACACAATCAGATCCTGGGACTTCTAACCATCTGCAAAGCGAGCAGCTGACTAAGTCTGGATTAACGGGATGCCCTGCCCGGGAAACTGACAAGTTAATACCATGTGCGGCCAGTGATGGGCCTCCCGTCGGCCACTTTGCATAGTATTTACCTGGGTTTTTAAAGCTCTCATCTCTGCTCCTCTCTCTTGACACCGTCTTCTTTCTTTTTGTCTTCCCCTTGGATCCTCGGTCTCCGTCCCTTGTTTCCTTCCTTCTTCACTTATCTTCTTAGACTTTGGCTCTGTACTTTTTTTTTCTCTCCTTCTTGTCCTTTCATTGCAGATTTTCTTACTGCTACTCATTGAGAAAAGTTTAAGTTTTAGTCTCAAACCTCAATTTGTATTTGTTCCTGTGTTTCACAGTCTTGGTTTCGCAGAACTTGTCACTTGTGCCTCGCAGTTTATAACCGGTCATGGAGAATCTGGGAGTCCTGCTTATCACAGCCAACATTGGCTCTCTGTGTGATGAGGTGAGTTTTATATATCTAGCTTATACCTTTTCTATTTATATCATCTATGTCTCTATCTTGTATCTATTTATCATTGATAAATCATCTTCTATATAATTTAGTGGTCATTGATTCCATCTATCTTTAATTAAATCTATCATTGATAAAAGCTATCTCCTATATAATCTAGCTGTCATTGATTCTATCTATATAGTATTTATCTATCATTTAGTCTGTCATTGATTCCATCTATCTTTAATTAAATCTATCATTGATAAAATCTATCTCCTATTTAATGTAGCTGTCATTGATTCTATCTATATAGTATCTTATCTATCATTTACTCTGTCATTGATTCCATCTATTTTTAAATTATCATTGATAAAATCTAAGATAGATAGAATCAATGACATATTTGAGATAGAATCAATGATCGATTTCATCAGTGATAGATTTTATCTCTTCGAATTGTCATTGATTCCATCGATCTTTGATAAAATGTAGCATTGAAGAAATCTATCTTCTATCTATCACGAATCTGTTATTGATTCTATCTATCGATCTTTCTTAGATTTTATCACTGATAGATTTTCTCAATCATTGATAAAATCTATCCTATGTAATCGAGCTATTATCAATCTATGTTATATATATTTCTCATAATATAGAAGGGATCCACAGCACTCCAATATAATGCTTAACATGTGTAGATTTATTGTAAGTATTCCATAGATAAATTATGCAAATCGGTACAAAAATATATTATCTCTGGATCTAGATTACTGCACAATAATAATAATCATCTTTATTTATATAGCGCCAACATATTCCGCAGCACTTTACAATGTAGAGGGTATAATTACAGACAAAAGACGTTACACAGTGAGAGCTACTTACATATGAGACACAAGGTGTGAGGGCCCTGCTCGCAAGAGCTTACAATCTATGATTTTCTCGACGTTTCGGCATGTGATGCGTTTCTCAAGAGACATCAACTGTGTATATGAGATGCAGAGCCAATAGAAATGGTGGGTGCGTAGCCCGAAGGGAACAGATTGTAGGAGGTCTGCCAGGGCAGCTACCAGACGACTATGTGAACGCTCCCTTACTCCCTATAGCGACAACTGTGGCATTGCCTCCATCACTCCACAGAGTTCTTATTTATCTCAGCCCCGGCAGACCTCCTACAATCTGTTCCCTTCGGGCTACACATGCACCATGTCTATTGGCTCTGCATCTCATATACACATTTGATGTCTCTTGAGAAAGGCATCATATGCCGAAACGTCGAGAAAATCGACATCAGTGACATTTGTTGTCTATTTGAAGTCTTGTGCAGTTATCTAGATCCAGAGATAATATATTTTTGTACCGATTTGCATGATTTATATATGGAATACTTACAATAAATCTACACATGTTAAAGGGAACCCGTCACATAGATTATGCCTCCCTTGCTGAGAACAGAACAAGTTAGTGTCAGACCTGCTGTTTCCAGCGCTGTGTCCCTTATTCTGTAAGATGCTGGAGTTTTCGAGTATTTAATGCTCAAATCTTCAGTTTTCAGCCAGAAAAGAGTCATATAAAAAGCCAGTTTTTTCATGCTCCGCCCACCTGAGGCTAGCCCCGCCCATCTCCACTGATAAACCTATTACTTTGAATAGGTAGAAACGTGTCAGTGGGTAGGGCTAGGCTTTGGTGGGTGGGGCTAGCCTTTGGTGGGTGGGGCTAACACCTACTCATGAATAACATTTGAGGGGTAAATACTCTAAAACTCCAGCATCTTACAGAATAAGGGACACAGCGCTGGGAACAGCAGGTCTGACACTAGCTTGTGCTGCCCTCAGCAAGGGGGGCATAACCTATGTGACAGGTTTCCTTTAAGCATTATATTGGAGTGCTGTGGATCCTTTCTGTACTATGTACACAGGGTCTAGCCAACCCTTTTCCACTTGGAGAACCCACCGTTTTACCTTATCTACCTTGGTGTGCATGACCTTCTTCTATAATATATGTTTCTCATATCGATCTGTAATTGATTCTATCTTTAATAAAATCTATCTTATATCTCTCGTATCTATCTCATATCTATCGATCATTGATAAAATATCTGTGATTCGATCTACAGTATCTACCTCAGTATCTAATATTTAATAATCATTGATAAAGTCTATCTTATATCTAATCTAGCTAAAATTTATTCTGTCAATCATTGACTCTATCTATCTATCTCTCTCCTATCTATCTATCTATCTATCTATCTCCTATCTATCTATCTATCTATCTATCTATCTCCTATCTATCTATCTATCTATCTATCTATCTATCTCATATCTATCTATCTATCTATCTCCTATCTATCTATCTATCTATCTATCTCTCTCCTATCTATCTATCTATCTATCTATCTATCTATCTATCTATCTATCGTATATATAATCTATCTATCTATCTACGTATATATAATCTATCTATCTATCTATCTATCTATCTATCTATCTATCTATCTATCACTCAATCTATCTATCTATCTATCTATCTATCTATCTCTATCTATCTATCTATCTATCTATCTATCTATCTTATATCTATCTATCTGTCTATCATTGTATGTATTATTGACACTTCAACATTTAAAGGGGAGCCTCACCATTTTATTGTAGAAGTACACATGGTAATGTAGAGAGTGTCAAGGCCTTCATGCTACAAAACAGTCAGAACATCATTGATCCAGCTTTTATCTGAGTAAACTGAGATATTTGAGACAAACTAGTTGCTAAGGATTTCCTCTCTAACAACTGCAGTCTTATGTAGCAGGGATTCCCAAGCACCCAGCTGCCTCAGATGACTGGTAACGTGAATCTCCACCCTTTATCATCATGGTAGCTTTTAGGGCCGCATGTCTGTGCTGATTCCTTTCTAGGGGCACAGAAGGGTACGGGAATTTGACAAAAACTCACTTTGACCTTCACACGGTTTTCCGAGCAGAAATATTGAATTTTGACTGATTAACCTGAGATTTGTGATACTTATTAAAAGGAACATTTTCTGTAGAATTATAATGGGAAGTAAATTTCTACAAGGTAATCAGGATTTACTTGAATTGATTAGTCAATAGGCCTCAAGTCTTAAATAGCCTAATACAACTGCTTGGTGTGGCAGTGCCATGCGTTCTCTGGACCCCATCATCTCTAACTTACCTCAAAGGGGTTTTGCCATGATGTAATGATGACGTGGGATCCTACGAAATGGGCATTTAATCACTTTTCTAAATATATGTCATTAAAAAAAGTGAAGCCTCTGAGATCTACAGCCTGACTAAGATGTCCATAGTTTCCTGACAGTTTACATTAGACCCGACCAGGAGCTGACAGGAGCTGATTTAGCCACGCTTGCATTGTCTGCACTTCTTATCTGATGACAGGGAACATGAAGGAGCTAGCAAGGGACTGGGGAGAAAAAGCAGTGAATGAGCCTGTGTCTTTTGTATAGAGAATCCACTGGTTGTAATGTAATTATTTGAGTAAACATTTCAGACGCTACCTGGCTCTCTCTCAGCCCCCCTCCCTCTCACCCGTGACTCAGCATGCTGAGTTATTCTCTCCTGAGCAGATAAGAGATAAGGAACTCACTTCTTGGCAAAACCCCTTTAACATTTCTTCTATGACGAGACCCCCGCAGCAAATCTTTGGCCATCGCAGTTAATTCCCATTACAATTGCTGTCTCGGCTGCAGACAACTCCTGTTACTTTTTTTTTTTTTTTAACTGTAATTTTTATTAAAGGATTTGAAAGATAAATGACATGGACAGTATGACATACAAGATGGTGTTAACAATCAAATACAATGTGATGGTTGGTAAACTATAGCATGGTGCAGTAAGAATAAACGGTACTTTCCAGTCTGGACACAAGAATATGCATTTCTTTACAGAAAACCAAACAGAGGCTAATAGATATCATGATCTCGATGCTGTCAAAAGGGATCTGTACGAGCAACAAAACAGAAGGAAAAGGGGGGGCGGGAAAATAGATAAGGGGGGGAAAGAACAATAACCGACAGGAGGTTAGTCACTCGAGTATTTCATATGCCTTGGGGGACCCTCCCGCTCCAGAACACTGGGGATGACAATGACAAGCCCCCCCACGCTCCGAGAACCAAAGGGATAGGACTCTTTTTTTTTTAAATGAAAAGCGAAGTATTTAAAGGGAAACCCACCTCCGGGTTCGGGCCCCCTGAAAGCCAAAACAAAGACTCCCCGTGCCTGGCCAGGTTCTTACGTTAATCCTTTTCATTTTCCTCTAAATAACTATCATTAGTTATAACACCACCGGCACTTTTTTAGGTACACCTGCCAACTGCCTTTAACACTTTTTTTCAAATCAGCCCAATCACATGCCAATTTCTCCATTTGGGCATTAGACAGGTCAAACAATCCCTGAAGTAAAAACCGAGCATCATTTATGTGGAAAAGGGTGTTTTTGGATGCCTTGGGAACGGGGCATGGTTGTTTTTGCCAGAAGGGGCTGGTCCTGAGAATTCAGAAACTGCTGATCTCCTGGATTTTCAACGAAAACCCATCTAGGTTTACAGAGAATGGCCGACAAAAGTAAAAAACATCCAGAGTGAACAACGAACAGTCCTGATGGCGGTAAATGCTTTTGATCAGCATGGTCAAAGGATAATGGCAACTGTTCCAGCGATAGAAAGGCAACAGAGACTCAAATAGCCACCCTTTCAAACCAAGGTAGCAGAAGCACAATCATCTAATCCACATTACGTGCGAACTTTGAGGCAGTATGGGCTACGAGCACAAAGACCAAAGGGGCACTCCTTCAAGTAAGAACAGAAACTGAGGCTCCAATTGCCCAGCTCAAGGGGGAATTGAGACAATAGAAGATTGAAAAACGTTGCCTGGTCTGAGTCTAGTCTCGTACTTTCATGCTGCGACATTCGGATGCGTAGCCGTCCAGAATTGGCGTCACAACATGAAAGCTGGATCCCATCCTGCCGTATCAACGGTTCAGCGTGGTGTGTGTCATGTTGGGGAATATTTTCTTGCAACTCTTAGGGCCCCTGGTACATATTGACATCGTTCACCACCATTCTGGAACTAGCCCACGAAAGAATGACGGCTAGCTTCTGAAGGCAAAGGTTCTGTCATACCTTTACTACATTGTCCCTAATAAAGTGCCGTGAGTAGTAGTGCTATCCTATAGTAGAAAACAAGTATGTAACATAAATCGACATACCACATTACCTAGATGGATGTCTCTGCGTTGCAGTAATGCATACAGATTTACAGAGAAATAATCATATAGACAAAACAATGCCTATAGATTAGCTGTGGAGAATGTACATATCATAGTGTCAATCAAACCATCGTTCTCAACATATTTAACAAGTGACCCGTATATAATGGGTAAATCAAAACTTCAAGAAAAACATTGAGACATATACACAAACAAGTCCAGACTCCAAAGGGAATTCTACTAGGGGATGTTGGAGGTAGAGAGCTGAGAAAGATCCTGGTCAGGGCCCATTTACTATGCTGTCCATTGTGCAGGAGGAGATTATATAGTAGTCCCACGGTTTCCAGATAATTTCGAATTTATCTATCCTGTCATCTAATAGAGCCGTGAGGTATTCCATCTCCCGAATGTCTTTCACTCGGCTGATCAATTGGTCCTTTGAGGGGGCTCTTGACACTTCCAATGCTTGCTTATGAGACATTTGGTTGCCGTCAACAGATGCAGCAATAGGCGTGATTGGGGACGTCGCAAACCATCAGAAAGATGTTTAGTAGGTGACCCTCAGGCCGCGGGAATGTGATCCCACAACACTCTGGATCAAAGATTGGACTGTTCTCCAAAGAGGTTTATTTTTTAGGGCAGTCCCAAAAAAATATGGCCAAAGATCCTTGCGTCGCCCTACACCTCCAACATAAGTCAGAGACACTAGGTAAAAAGTGTGCAAGAGTACGGAGTATGGTACCATGCATCAGCATTTGTATTGGTTTTCTTTGTAGAGACACAAGAGGAATACTTGGCCGCCTGGGTCCAAATTGTTTGCCAGGTGTCTATAGGGATGGGCGTCCCTAAATAGCTTTCCCCATTTTCTCATGTAAAGTGGTGGGGTTTGGGCAGGTCTGGTGTCACCAAAATTTGATATATTGATGAAATCAGACCATCTGTGAAAAATTTGTTCGGCATATTTTCTCAAAGCTGGTGGGGATCGATACAGACTTGGAGGACAGAGATCTGTGTAAGAAATGGCTAATCTGCAGATAGGAGTAGTACGTGCGGGGTGGTAGCTTAAACTTCTCCCGTAGAGTTTCAAAAGGCAGGATCTCTCAGGATCCTGTAGTCCACAATATCCGCCAGCTTAAATAGTTGACTATCAAACCCACGGTTTTCATGTGGGATGTTGCAGGCTATCAGGGATCAGTGGTTGGAAAAGAAACAATGTCATAGGTGAGTATGCAAGTGAGGTTAAATTTTCTTATGACAAGATTTCCACACCTTCCACGTCAGAGCCATTGGCCCAGCAATGGCTTGACAATCTGGTTGTGCGTTGTAGACCACAGGAGCGAGTTAGGATGGATTGGGGCTAACCACAACTTCCCCAACTCTGTCCATCTGGAGTACGAGTATAGCGATGACCAAGCAGGGATTCGTCGCAAACTGCGCTGCCCAGTAATATTTTTGTATGTCAGGTACAGAGAGCCCCCCTCGAGTTTTGGGAGCCAGCAGGACTGACTTTGGAATACGGTGTCTGCCCCGGGCCCATACGAAACGCATGAAGGCGGCCTGCATGAGCTTTAAGTCCCGAGTGGGGATCGGCACAGGCAAAGTCTCAAACAGGTACATCAGCTTTGGGAGAGCTGTCATTTTAATCGCTGCTATTCTGCCTAAGAGTGATATTGGTAGGGCATGCCATTTACTCAGTAGTCGGTGCACCTCCAAAAATTTGTCAGGATAGTTATGTGAGAACAGCATGGCGTATGTTGGAGTCAAATTTATCCCCAGGTATTTTAAGGATCTCTGTTTCCAATTAAAACAAAAGTTCGATCTGTACAGATCCAACTGAGCGGTAGGGATGTTTAAGGGTAAAGCCTCTGTCTTAGACGAGTTCACTTTGTAGCCCGAGAGAAGGCCGAAATGTGCGCAAGAGTGATTGCAAATTGGGGATGGTGGTATGTAAGTTGTGTTAGAAGTCAGGAGTATGTCGTCCGCGTATAAGGATACTTTGAAATCTCTGTCACGGACTCGGATACCCGTGATATTCGGGTTATTTCGTATGGCCGCAGTCAATGGTTCGATACACAGGACAAAGATCATCGGGGATAAGGGACAGTCCTGCCTCGTGCCATTATTAAGCTTGATCAGGGGGGAATCGGCGTGTGGGAGTCGAATAGCTGCAGAGGGGCAGGAGTACAGCGAACCAATAGCTTGCATAAATGGGCCTCGAAAGCCGAATACCTTCAGTACTTCGGACATAAACTTCCAAATTTAGGCGATTGAACGCCTTTTCCGCGTCCAAGCTGAGCAGTAAAGCCGGCTCCTGCCTCCTATGCGCTATCTCGATTAGGTCTATCGCCCGCCTAGTGTTATCAGCCCCTTGCCTACCTGTAACAAAACCCACCTGGTCTTTGTTAATTAATCCCGGCAAGCAGTATGATAGACGATTGGCCAAAATTTTTGGCGAATATTTTCACGTCAGCCCTGTTACTTTTTTAGGAAAGGAAGGTATAGATGCCATCAAAGTCTTGAGTCAAGTTGCATGAGGGAGTTAATAGCTATGCTGAAATCAGGCTGTTGTGGTCTAAGCTCTATTTTGTCGGCTTCATAACATAGACATAAATCTGTTCCCAGACTGCGGTTCCCTTGTAGGCTGCAGCAGGTTTTCTTCTCATTTTGGAGCATATATTTTACCCTCCACCTGCCTTCCTGCACCTGCTGCAGACCACAATAACCGGCATTTTTTTTAGACATAATTATTTTTTTCTGATGTATAGCGTTTGAACGAATGTGAAATGAGATGGGGGCGAGCATTTTTCACATAATTTCAGTCTCCCCCAGGCAAACTCTACCCATGATATGTGTACTTAGAATCTCATTTTCATTCCTTGAAAGTAAATCACTGTAAAAAAATGCAAGTGTAGTATGTGTATTTTTTTTTACTATTTTGGATTCCCCTCCTCCCAATGATTTGTCTATAATGTCATGAAACGGGCATGCAAATATCATGTAAAGATGTTTGTAAGGATTACATAGTTGAAAAGCAAGGAATTTGCATTAAGAGCAATTTTTTTTTTGTCATAGAATTGATATGTTGAATGAGAGGGGAAGCAAAATATTTTAGTCTAGGTTTATAGAGATTATGCCCAAGTAAGGCTGATGTTTCATTAATTTACAAGGGTCCCTTACAGTGCCCTCAGCCTACGATATTTCTACCATACAATGGTCTTTCCTGGGACATTGTATCATGAATCCACACTCGCCCTACAATGAAAGGGCAATGCATCTGGGCCTGTGATTGAAAGTCCAACCAATTATCACATGAAAAAAATTTCACTGGTAAAACCTCTGTATTTTAATGCAGTGCAGCAGTGATTTGGGGGTTAACACCTCTCTACTACAGTGCGGATCATTCCTATACTGCTCCACATGTATTATAGGGCTGCATACTCATTCGGTATGCCCTTTTTACATACAGTGAAACCCCGTAAATGCCTTCATATGTTTTCCATACAATGGCTTTCCTGCATGTATTGTGTCCATATAGCATCGCTCTCTACAGTACAATGTGAGTGGCTACATTGATCGATGAGTCACTTTTACATGATAGTGCGGTGCATGCAGTGATTGGTGGTCTAGTAGCCCCTCTCTACAGTACAGTGTATTATTACATGTCCTGTACTGCTCTTACATGTATTAGTGAGGTGCATGCAGTGATTGGTGGTCTATAGCACCTCTCTACAGTACAGTGCAGTATTACATGTCCTGTACTGCTCTTACATGTATCAGTGAGGTGCATGAAGTGATTGGGGGTCTATAGCGCCTCTCTACAGTAAGAGTGTGATACTACATGTTCTGTACTGCTCTTACATGTGCCAGGATGAGCGGCTCCTTTGGGCCACCAGATGAGGGCCCCATTTTCATTTTTCTGGTACATTGTGTATAAAGTCCATGACCCAACGAAGCTCCTTTCGTTCTCATAGAAAGTGATTTCCAGCTTCCAGCAGCTCTTTCTGATGTTACAGTGGGGAAAAAAAGTATTTAGTCTGCCACCAATTGTGCAAGTTCTCCCACCTACAAAGATGAGAGAGGCCTGTAATTGCCATCATAGGGAGACCTCCACTATGAGAGACAAAATGGGAAAACAAATCCCGAAAATCACATTGTCTGATTTGGAAAGAATTTATTTGCAGATTATGGTGCAAAATAAGTATTTGGTCACCTACAAACAAGCAAGATTTCTGTCTCTCACAGACCTGTAACTTCTTCTCTGTCCTCTACTCATTACCTGTAGTAATGGCTCCTGTTGAACTTGTTATCAGTATAAAAGACACCCAAGAAGGGTTAATAAATAATGGGGTTTGTTGCAGTCGGACTTCAACATTTGGATTTGGATAAGAGATAAAGGGAGGTTCCTATTTCAGAAATGTATGGCATATGTATAGAATATGTCACAAATGTCTGATAGGTCCCTCTGTATGTAACTGCACCTCTCTTTAAAGTGGGCCTCCAAAAGTCTCCTCGTAAAGTGAAGAGAAGGTCAAGTTTGTGGGGCATTCTCCATTCATTTCAATGGGAATTCTGAGCGTTGTGTTCGGCTGTACTCAGAAGTGAAAGCCATAAATGTCTGAGATAAGAACACAATTTTAAGGTCCTTTTATATGGATACAAACCTTCAGAATGTTTGATCACCCGAACATTAGGTAAATATGCCCCCGTTTAGGTGACCATAAAAAAAGCTCATGGGTCGGCAACACATCACCCAGTGCATACAGTGGATGTGCTATAGAGATAATGAACACTTATGGACGATCAGTCCTCCCGCAAACACATTGGCCTTTGTGAAAGACCCTTTAAATGAGCCTTAATGACTTGCTATAACTACATTTGCGTGCTTGGCCTGTGCTACAGGGCCCTTAGGTTTCATAAACACATGATGCTTCATAAGATACTATATTTTTTTTCCAACAGCCTGAAGAAATTGAGAAACTTTGGCTTCAAGAATTCTACAAGGTAATATGACATTAAAGGAGCATTGCCACCATAGACATTGAGGCATATCGATAAGATATGCCATCAGTGTCTGAATCTCGAGAACGGACGCCATTTTGAACGAGGAGGCCGTCGGGATTCTCCTATTGAAATCAATGGGAGATGGCATATTCTATCAATATACCATCAATGACAACCCCTTTAAAGGGATTATCTTGGAGTTTAAAGATTCATAGACCACTATAAACAGCATTTATGAAATGTAGAGATATTCCATACCATACCATACACCTTCATATGTTTTTTCTTTTCTTTTACCTTATTATTCATCTATCATAAGATCCACTTTTTGTAGTGAAATTTCCTGCGTGTGGGACTGTCAGTAGTTCTCCAGCATCTCTTTCCTACAAGTCCCAGACTGCATTGTAACCTAGGACTTCCCTCCACAGTTATCACTGCTAGATATTGTGCTGTAATCGCCCCCCAGCTCTGTACTTGTTGTCATGAAAATGATAATAGTTAGGACTCATTAGTCACTGTGTAAACTGTACATAGCTACAGTCATTTTCATGACAGCAGTGCACAACCCCCCAGCTCTGAACTGCTGTCCTCTGCTCCCATTACTATGTTTTGCCAGCAGGATTCAAAGATAAACATAGTTCCCTTTCTATTTATTTGTGAACTACAAACTAGAAAGAATGAAAGCATCAAATTTTTCTTTCCAATCCACCCACAACACGGAGTGTTCCCCTGACGACCGGTTTAAACCAATCTGTATGAGGCCAGTACCAATGAACTCGGGTTTGTTTTCAAGAGGGGTGGGGGAGACAAGACTCTTTTGCTCTTCACAGCAGGACGGGTAAAAAATTTTTTATAATAAATTACAAATTTTTAATATAAACAGTTGTGTGCCCTAAAACAAATCAAAAATGTCCTGGAAAACCCCCTTTAACCCCTTTTTAAGGGGAACCTGGACGGGTATGAGTACGTCCCAGGGCCCCCATAAAGGGGGGCTTTGCAGGGGGGGAACGCTCCTATGCAATGCATTAGACTTGTATTTGACAATCGAGCCACCTATTTATTTAAAAAGCCCATGGGGGGCCTCATTTTAAAAAGTAAAAAAAAAAAATAAATAAATTTTAAAAGGGTAAAAAAAAAAAAAGTATAAAATTTCAAATCCCCCTTTCCCCGTTTACAAAAAAAACAATAAAAAAAAAAAAAGTTACACATATTTGGTATTGCCTCCAAAAAAATCAGATCATAAAAATATAAAAATTTACCCGAAAAACGAACATAGAAAAAAAAAAAATTCCAAAACGTCAAAATTCCTTTTTTTTGGTCATTTTACGTCATTTAAAAAAGGAAATAAAAGTGATCAAAAAAGTCCCATTCCAAACTGCTAGCGATAAAAATACACTTCACCCCGCAAAAAATGCCGCCCCTGCTCCTTAGGGGGTAGTACAAAAAAAATTATTGTCGCCCACAAAAATGGCGGCGAAATTTCAAAAAAGAAAAAATTTGGAAAATTTTTTTCGGTACCCCAAAAAATAACGAAAACCCACATGTTGTATTGCCGAATGTTATCAACCCTTAGAATACAGAAACAAATTATATTACCCAAAATTTAACCCGTAAAACAAAACCCCCAAAACCGGGGAAAAAAAACTTTTTTTTCACAATTTTTCCCACTTGGGAAATTTTTTTTTTTCGTTTCCTAATTTTTTAGTCGTGAATTTGAAAGTACATCTTGTCCGCAAAAAAAAACCCCATGTTCTATGAGTGAAAAAAAAAAAAAAGTTATGGCTGGGGAAAAAACGAGGGGAAAAAAAACGGTCCCAAAATAAAAAACGCCGGGTCCTTAAGGGGTTAACTATTCATTTCCATAAACAACTAAATTGGCATCCATCATCATAATGATTTCCCCTCTCATCTTATCAGACAGTACAAGACTACCAGCCTGGATTCATCGCTCTTCATCTGCAGGAATTTGGAGGCACAAATTATCGGGGAAAACCCGGCACCCCGCGAAAACTTTCTTAGAAAAAAGACACAGATTTCAAGGGGTTTCCCAAACCTCGTTCTGCGGATATTACAGCAAACTCTCCTACTTTTAAGAATCAGCTTTGGGGAAGGTTAAAGGGGTTGTCTCACTACGAAGATCATAGTTGAAGATGTGGGGACCAAAAATCTAAGGATGTACGTCCTTGGTTACTATGGGTAAATTGCTACGGTTTTAGAGAACGGCTGGTTTACATGTGCTTAGCAACGGTGTTTGCTTACTGGTCAGGGAAGCATTCTGTCCTGCCCAGGTCGTGCACATGCAAAGGAAAGGCAGTTAAGAGGAGGGGCAGGGATGTGTGTATTGGCAGGCAAGGAGGAGAAGCAGTGAGAGGACTTGCAGGGGGGTTGTGTGTATTGTATCCTCTTCACTGCCTCTCCTCCATCCCTGTGGCTGCCAATACACACATCCCTGTGGCTGCCAATACACCCTCCCCCGCTCTTCACTGCCTCTTGTCCCTGCATGTCGCTGCCAATACACACAACCCCCCCTGCAAGTCCTCTCACTGCTTCTCCTCCATGCCTGCCAATACACACATCCCTGCCCCTCCTCTTCACTGCCTTTTCTTTGCATGTGCACGACCTGGGCAGGAAAGAATGCTTCCCCGACCTGTAAACAAACACCGTTGCTAAGCACATGTAAACCAGCCCGTTCTCTAAAACCGTAGCACTTTGCCAATGGTAACCAAGGACGTACATCCTTAGATTTTTGGTCCCCACATTTTCAACTATGATCTTCGTAGTGAGACAACCGCTTTAAGGGAGATTTGCCTGTAAGAGAGGTTATGTGATGAGGAGTGTACTCTTAATCCATGCGGGTTGATGATGGTCTGAGGAAATGACGCAGCAGTAACACAGGCGGACACAATCTTTGCAGATGAAACACAAGCAAGCTTTTCTCTGATGAGGCCCTTTAAGCTTGAGCACCATCTTGGTAGCTCTGTTTAGGAGGCACCAGTTTTAAATAACAGTATCACTGGTAGTAATAACCAGCAGTCAGAGCTGTCTTAACAACATTATGGGCCACCGGCCATAGTGCTGCAGTGGGCGCTGCTCAAATACATGACATCACACTAGGCCATGCCTCTAGACACCCCAAGCACACCCATATTGTCTGCAAATTGGCAGCCTGAAGCCTATAAGACTAATTGGCAGGGCAGGGAGCCTTTGCGTCAGGGGTGTTGCTAGGGTCCTAAAACATCCGGGGCTCGGGCCCTTTGTGTTCTGCTCAGTAGGGTGGGGTTCACACGGCATTTCCCGCACCTCATTGTGAACTGCTGATGTGTTTTTACAGAGAAAAACCTTCTGGTCCTGTCACTAATTTTCTGCATATTCCACATAGATCCATCTCCTCAGCAGTCACTGCACAATGAAAATCAGCCCTGACAAATTTACGTTTTCAAAACATCTCACCTCCGTATGACAGTGTAATACCTCTAAATAACATTCACTGAATAATCCACCGATACATGGAGCAAATCTACCAGACAAATGATTGTTACTAAAAAACTACAAAACCAAGACCCAAATCTATTACTACTAAAGGATCAAATATTCCTGCCAGACCCTGACCGAACGCAACCCCCACATGTGACCATCAGCTGTACACAGGCTCTGATTACATATACCACCGCCATACAGTGACCATATAGTGGTAGATACTAGTTGTATTTAGACGCTCTGCAGAAATATAAGTGATTACACTGCAGTTACATTTAGTGACTCACAGGAGACGTCTTTTCTGATCAGCGTCGTTCACTTTTCCTTTTCTTCTCCATCCGGTTCACACCTTCATGCTGAGTTCTCCCGGCCAAGAATCGTCCCACCAGATTAGGACACAAAGGGAGACATGTATAAATCGGGAGATTCGCCTGTTTTCTGGCGTATACTTCGCCTCACCGATCCGAATCCCTTGTCGGACACAGGGATGCGATGTTAGGCGCAGCCTTCGCCACTTTTGGCTGCGCCTAACATGAAGGGGCGTGTAATGGGCGCGGTGTGGGCGTTCTGGGGCGGGGCGAGGTGTGGCCATTCTGGGGCGGGACGCGGCACATTCGAAAACTCCGAGGCATGCATGATCGCGAGTCGGCAAAGTGCGGTGCATTGCAGCGCTCCCCAGCTCCGACAGGCAGACCTAGTTGAAGTTGGTCTAAATGAGCCGGAGGAGGCAAAGTGGAGTGAGAACGGAACATGAGAGGAAACATATAGAAGATCGCAAAAGAAATCCATCTCAGCACCGTGCGGGATGGAGCAGGATTGCAAAAAAAACGTTTTTATTAGGTGTAAAACATTTTCAGAAAAAGAGCTCAAACCTTCTAAAAAAAAAACATAAAAAAAACACTTTCCAAAAATCTAGAACGGCGCAACATCAGGAATTAGGATCGTAGAAATTGCCGGGAAATACAGTAATTCAAATTCTGTAAGCGCTTCTCATTGGTCGGCATAAACCAGCCAATCAGAATAGGAGCGACAGTGAACCATTATAACCTATGGAGAAGTATTGACCAATCAAATGCAAAGGCGGGACAGTTCAAAATACAGTAAAAATGCAGAAAAGAGCTGATTGGTTAAGCTAGCGGGGCTTGGCTATCCCGGCCAATCAGAGCGCGAGCTACTTTGTCCCATTGTAGTCTATGGAGAGATGGGGGCACTGAAATCTCAGTGGCATGGAGTATTAGTAAATAAATCGTTTTTATTAAGTGTAAAACATTCTCTGTAAAAGAGCTCAAACCTTCTATAAACATAAATAAAATCACTAACAACGCGTTTGTCACCGAGAACGGCGCTACATCAGGAATTGGGATATTCGAAATTGCCGGGAAATACAGTAATTCAAGTTCTGTAAGCGCTTCTCATTGGTCGGCATAAACCAGCCAATCAGAATAGGAGCGACAGTGACCCATTATAAGCAAATGGAGAAGTATTGACCAATAAAATTTGAAAAGGTGGGGACAGTTCAAAAATACAGTAAAAAGGCAAAAAAGAGCTGATTGGTTGAGCTAGGGGCAGATATGAATCCACCAATCATATGCAGTGCGTCTATTTTGAGTGGAGAAAGAAGGGCGCGATATTGAAGGGCGCCCTAAAAGTTATTAATGTCTATGGGAAATATTCTAGTACTGTGATTGGTTGGGGGGGAAGAGGGGCTCGTCCTGCTTAGCCAATCAGCGGGCTTAGTTACCTTCTCATAGAGTTTGTCACGGGACTGCTCACCAGCACTGACTGGGGGCCACTGTAATGGGTTTGACTTATATCCACTCGAGCTCACTCTCACTCAGGTAGCAAATCAAGCATAAACGTACCACAAGACAGTCCAGCACCCCAAAATTATCTGCTGCCACCCCTTCCCTTCAATAATCAAAAAAAAACAAAAGGGCTCAGCCGGAAGGTATCTGAGTCCTCACCGATTTCCTAAAACACGTAAAAATGCTCACAGGTCAACTCACTGCTCTCTCAGTAGTTACCAAGAGAAAAAAAACAATTCCCTTCAAAGAAATTGGGTTCGTGCAACAACAAGAGTTAACGAATTACTGATACCTTTAATTTTAAAAAAAGATTTCAGTTCTTGCATAGACAAAAATAAAGATAATAACAATAATGACACACATACAATACAGTTTTTTAATAAAGGGAGAAAAATGGAAAAATTTACACTTACAAATGTTTCCACGTCCCGGGGTAAGGAGAAATTAGACACAGCTCACTTTAGGGAAGAAAGGGCCCCATAAACTATACACAGAATAAAGGGTGGCTGGGCCATTTATACCCAGTCAGGCTGGTCTATTGATTGGCTTGAATTATGAAAAGTAGGTGGGTTTACAGAAGTTCTGAGGGGGAGGGCTATGGTATTTTAGTTCCACAAGGGGGCACTCACGGACTGCCTCTCTGGCAGACAAAGGAAATATCTGTTCCCTTTCTGGCCCGGGAAAAATTTGTTTATTTGAAAAGTGGGGAAAACTGAGCTTATTCAGATCTGCTGTTCCAGGATACAGGAACCAGGCCTGTCATAAATACCTTTCCTTTAGCCATCAAAGACTCCTGGGCTGGGGGTTTTATTGGCCATAGGACCAGAAACTTCTCTTCTCAGGAAAAAGGGGGGAATTTTGCCTTACCATCTTAAACTGAAGGATTTTAGTGAGGAATTAAAATACATTTAATTTTCAATGTGCTACATAACAGAGTTCTATGGGGAAAAGAAATGCAGAGCGAGCTCTGTTTGTGATTGGCTAAGTTAAAAGAGGCGCGGTTATTTGGGCCAATGGGAGAGCAAGCAACGCCTTATGGGGTTTCTAATGCAATCTTTATAAAATGCACATGGCAGAAATAAAATGATAAGACTCATTAAGTTGTACCGATGTGTATATAAAATGAATAATAATATGGGGGTAACGAAAATAAAGAAATAAAAATTACAGTATTTCTCGGCAATTTACAATATCGCAATTACTGATGTAGCGCTGGTGACGGCGACAAACGCGTTGTTAGGGATGTGATTGATTTATGTTTATAGAAGGTTTCAGCTCTTTTTCAGATAATATTTGACACCTAATAAAAATGATTTTTTTAATCATACTGCATGCCGCACGGCGCTGAGAGCCGAGATTTCATTGCCCCCATCTCTCCATTGACTACAATGGGACAAAGTAGCTCGCGCTCTGATTGGCTGAGATAGCCAAGCCCCCACTAGTTCAACCAATCAGCTCTTTTCTGCATTTTTACTGTGTTTTGAACTGTCCCGCCTTTGCATTTGATTGGTCCATACTTCTCCATAGGTTTTAATGGTTCACTGTCGCTCCTATTCTGATTGGCCGGTTTATGCCGACCAATGGGAAGCGCTTACAGAATTTGAATTACTGTATTTCCCAGCAATTTCGAATATCCCAATTCCCAATGTTGCGCCGGTCTCGGCGACAAACGCGTTGTTAGTGATTTTATTTATGTATGTTTATAGAAGGTTTGAGCTCTTTTACAGAGAATGTTTTACACTTAATAAAAACGATTTATTTACTAATACTCCATGCCGCACGGCGCTGAGCGCTGAGATTTCAGTGCCCCGATCTGTCCATAGACTACAATGGGAAAAATTAGCTCGCGCTCTGATTGGCTGGGATAGCCAAGACCCTGCTAGCTCAACCAATCAGCTCTTTTCTGCATTTTTACTGTATTTTGAACTGTCCCGCCTTTGCCAGTGATTGGTCCATACTTCTCCATAGGTTATAATGGGTCTCTGTCGCACCTATTCTGATTGGCCGGGATAGCCAAGCCCCCGCTAGCTCAACCAATCAGCTCTTTTCTGCCTTTTTACTGTATTTTGAACTGTCCCGCCTTTGAATTTGATTGGTCCATACTTCTCCATAGGTTTTAATGGGTCACTGTCGCTCCTATTCTGATTGGCTGGTTTATGCCGACCAATGGGAAGCGCTTACAGAATTTGAATTACTGTATTTCCCGGCAATTCACAATATCCAAATTCCTGATGTTGTGACGTTCTTGATTTTTGGAAAGTGATTTTATTTATGTATTTTTTTAGTAGGTTTGAGCTCTTTTTCTGATAATGTTTTACACGTAATAAAAATGCTTTTTTGATTCATACTCCATGCCGCACGGACATGTTTAATGATTTCTCGCTGTTTCCAGCCTGTCTCGAATCGGAAAACATGATAGGCGCAGTCCCGCACTGCGCCTAAGTCCCACACTGCGCCTCACACACTGGCGAGGTGCGGTGGACTTTACACCGCATGTATGAGCGCACCTCCTCGGGCGCCGACATACATGAGGCGCAGCTTTCACGTTCGAGCACTCAAAAACTTGCGCTCCGACGTGGCGAGCTTCATACATGTCGCCCAAATATCTTAGAATCCTCACATTTCCAGCAACTCCTTACTTATAGGTATATAAGTAAGGAGTTAGACAGCTATATATGTCCCCTCAGTTAGGTAGGTGTATAGGTCCCCTCAATTATGCAGGTATATAGATATAGGGTCAATGTCAGGCAGGTATAGAGATATAGGGTCACTATCAGGCAGTTATATAGATATAGGGTCACTCTCAGGCAGGTACATAGATATACGGTTACTCTCTGGCAGTATATATAGATATAGGGTTACTCTCTGGTAGTATATATAGATATAGGGAACTCTCAGGCAGGTACATAGATATAGGCTCACTATCATGTAGGTATCAAGATATAGGGGCACACAGGCAGGTATATAGGGGGGCACAGGCAGGTATATAGGGGGCACAGGCAGGAATATAGGGGCTCAGGCAGGTATATAGCTATAGGGGCTCAGGCAGGTATATAGCTAGGGGCTCAGGCAGGTATATAGGGGCTCAGGCAGGTATATAGCTAGGGGCTCAGGCAGGTATATAGGGGCTCAGGCAGGTATATAGCTAGGGGCTCAGGCAGGTATATAGGGGCTAAGGCAGGTAAAAATAACATTAATACTTACCTTACCTGCTTCCCGGCCGCGCGCTCCTCTTCAGGCCACGCCTCCAGCGCCGGGACGCTCCTCCGGCAGCTCCTCGAGCAGCTCCTCGAGCGCACAGCCTATGACGACTGTGCGCCAGAGGACAGGCCGCGGCGTGATGAGGTAATTACATCGCGCCACTGTCAGCTGAGCAGCATGGGGGCGCGGCGGGTTCTCAGCGCTAAGAGGACCCGGCGGCCCGCAGTGTCGGATCCGGGGCCAGTCTGACACTGTCTGCAGGGCAGGGAGCGCTCGCTCTCTGCTCTGCAGACGCCCTCAACTGTATGTGCGTCCAGCGGACGCACATGCAGCTGAAGGGCCAGTTGGTGCTCCAAGCCCACGGCAGTGGCCTGGAGCCCGGGAGGTTCGGGGCACAAGGGGTTTTATCCGGGGCCCGAGCCATGGATAAAACTGCCTAGCGACGCCCCTGCTTTGCCTCCATTCTCCACCATGTGTTTTAACTGTTTGCACATCCGAAAAGCACACAAACGGTTAAATAAGCAAAGCAATCCAAGGGATCCAGGGAATGTTTCATGTATTCCTAGGACATCTATAGACCACCTCGGGCCCCTATACTTGTGGGGCCCCCAGGTAACTGCCTAGTGTGCCCAATGAAAAAGATGGCCATGCTAGCAGTCCTCTTGAAACACTTTTAGATTCTCCGAGTCACGGTTTCGGCATTGTCACAGTGATACTCATCATACTGATGGTACTTATGTCACACATGTTTCCACTGCTATAGATCTTCCTGATGTCACATATGGAATAGATGTCACAAATTGCTGTCCCATAACCAGTAGTTCTTGGACTACAGCCATCCAATCCATGCTTCTCACTGCTGCTGCTAGGGAGCTCGCAGTTCACTCTTTCCTGGGCCCATTCACTAGTCTCACGGCAGGCTTCTCCACAGCTCTTTTTGCTCTGCAGGCTTAGCCAGCAGTTGTGGCTGTCCTAAGTCCCATCCACTGTAGTGTGTCATTATACAGGCCAGAAACGCTTGGTCTTTTGACGTCTTTTATGTCTGCACTACTACACAACAACACATAGTGCAGGGGTGTCAAGCTCATTTTCACCGGTGTACCTTAAAGGGCCGACGTAATTTTAGAACTGTATAAATGGAATTTCTCTGTAACAGTTAAAGGGGTTGTCTCACTACGAAGATTATAGTTGAAAATGTGTGGACCAAAAATCTAAGGATGTACGTCCTTGGTTACTATTGGCAAAGTGCTACGGTTTTAGAGAACGGGCTGGTTTACATGTGCTTAGCAACGGTGTTTGTTTACTGGTCAGCGAAGCATTCTGTCCTGCCCAGGTCGTGCACATGCAAAGGAAAGGCATTTAAGCGGAGGGGCAGGTTTGTGTGTATTGGCAGGCCAGGAGTAGAAGCATTGAAGAGGATACAATACACACACCCCCCCTGCATGTCCACTCACTGCTTCTCCTCCTTGCCTGCCAATACACACCCTCTTAACTGCCTTCCTTTGCATGTGCACGACCTGGGCAGGACAGAATGCTTCCCTGACCAGTAAACAAACACCGTTGCTAAGCACATGTAAACCAGCCCGTTCTCTAAAACCGTAGCACTTTGCCAATAGTAACCAAGGACGTACATCCTTAGATTTTTGGTCCCCACATTTTCAACTATGATCTTCATAGTGAGACAACCCCTTAAGCAAGCTATTAAGGAGCAGCTACATTTATACAGTATTACTGTTATAATTATCCCTTTGAGGGCAACCAGGGAGAATATATTGCTACCTGTAGATAATAGGTGTATAGGACCCTGTAGGTAGATAGGTGGGTATAAAGCCCCCTGTAGATGACCGGCATATCTGCCTCCTGTATGTACAGTAGATAGATATATATGACCCCTGTAGGTAGATAGGTGGGGATAAAGCCCTCTGTAGATGACCGGCATATCTGCCTCCTGTATGTACAGTAGTTAGATATATATGACCCTGTAGTAATAGGTGGGTATAAAGCCCTCTGTAGATGACCGCATATCTGCCTCCTGTATGTACAGTAGATAGATATATATGACCCCTGTAGGTAGATAGGTGGGTATAAAGCTCCATGTAGATGACCGGCATATCTGCCTCCTGTATGTACAGTAGTTAGATATATATGACCCTGTAAATATATAGGTCGGTATAAAGCCCCATGTAGTTGGCCGGTATATCGACCTTCTGTAGGTAAATATACAGCTCCCTGTAGTTAAGTAGGCATATATCTCCCTGTAGATAGGTAGATATAAGTGTCCCCTGTAGGTAAACAGTTCCCAGACTGTACTCATAGCCATTTGCTTATTGCAAACGAAAAATGCAGGGTGGGCCTAGGAAGGGAAAAGAAGGGCCCACCACTGCTGTTCATAACACTCCTCCCGTTTACTTACTGCTGCCAGTGTGCCACCATGTTTTCCGCCACTTACTGCTTTGGTGACTCAGAGAGGAATGGAGGACACGGGCAGCTAAAAGGTACAGGCACTGCTGAGGCACCATGACCTGCTTCAGCTCTCCTTGTCTTTCTCTGCAATCCTTGCGTCTGCTCTCTTTGCCTCAGGAACGGCACTTCGGGGGCAGGCAGGGAACAAATCTTCACTTGCCGGCCACCCGCCAAGAATGTAAGTAGGCAGTGACTAGTGGGAGAGGAGATGCGCCTGCTACCTCTCCACTCACACAGTGAAGGCAAGCGGCAAGATGAACTGACATGACAGCCGCTTGCCTTCTATGTAAAAATGGGACTCGGAGCGCAGTCCAAGCTCGGCTCAGAAACAAGTGCTGGGCCGGATAACACAAGGCGGCGGGCTAGATTCGGCCCACAGGCCTTGTGTTTGACACCTGTGACATAGTGGCCGGGAACCACCTGTCGTGTGGACATGGGAGCCCACCCACAGAATGGTCACCTATCACTATTTGCACTGATTCATGTGAATTTGGAGGATTACGGTGTAATGGTAGGGATTCCTGCAGCATGTGGAAGCCCTATCATAACCATGTACAAAACAGATCAATAATATGGCTCTGTGCATATTGCAGTTCCTAACCATCAATGGCATTAGACCTAAAGGGGTTTCTTAAGACCTTTAAAAAATTCCCTACCATCTACTCGGTGCACTAAAATTAGACAATATTCGCCTCTCTTGTCCCCCATCAATGACATCCTATTCATGCCTTACATGACTGTGAAGCAAACATTGGCCTCACTGGCCACTTACCTACATTCATGGCATGCAACACCGAGGCCAGGAAAGGACCGCTAAGGCCAATGATTGGTTGTAGCATCACATAAGCCATGAGTGGGAGGTCCTTAGTGGGGGTTGGCAGGGAACCCCCGAAGCTCCAGCGATGGGGAGAGGTGAGTACCAATTAAATTATTGTTTTAGTGTGGTGGAGTAGTGTTTAAAGACTTGGAAAACGTGCTGTTCATGAGTAGTAAATGGTGCTGGTATTTGACACAACAGAACTTGTTATTATTAGTTATTGAAATAAGTATTAATTAATGTCCTGTTATCACGTGTAGATCAAAAATCACCAAATACATCAATATCTCTACTCCATACACCGTGGCAGTGGTGTGTGTAAATGTGAGGACATTACTGTTGTAGGAGTTTAGAATCCACTAAGAAGGTGACAAATCATCCAAAACAGTAGTGCGGTCTTAGGCTTCAGCCTATAACTTCAATCAATGGTATCTCAGCACAGCAGTAATATGTGAAAGCAATGGTCACATTTTAATGGATATGTAGGTCTTTGATTGAATATTGCATAATATAATGCAAATTAATAAAATGGATTCTTCTGTATATTAATATTTCCTATCCTCTTGATGGATATCTGAGTCTTCTTTAGGAGAATACATGTTAAATAAAAATAAGGGACAGATGTTCACATCTGCTCTATCCATGTGAGATCAATCAGTTATACAGTGGGTACGGAAAGTATTCAGACCCCTTGCAATTTTTCACTCTTTGTTTCATTGCAGCCATTTGGTAAGATCCAAAAAGTACATTTTTTTCCTTATTAATGTACACTCTGCACCCCAATAGATATTTGTGCAAATTTATTAAACAAGAAAAACTAAAATATCACATGGTTATAAGTATTCAGACCCTTTGCTGTGGCACTAATATTTAACTCACATGCTGTCCATTTCCTTCTGATCCTCCTTGAGATGGTTCTAGTCCTTCATTGGAGTCCAGCTGTGTTTAATTAATCTGATTGGACTTGTTTAGGAAAGGCACACACCTGTCTATATAAGACCTCACAGTGCATGTCAGCGCACATGAGAATCATGAGATCTAAGAAACAGTCCAAGGAGCTCAGAGACAGAATTGTGCCAAGGTCTGGCCAAGGTTACAAACGAATTTCTGCAGCACTCAAGGTTTCTAAGATCCATAATCCTTAAAGGGATTGTCTCACTACATTGATTCATCTTTCCTCAGTCCTGTTTTCTTGGTTTCATTATGAATTCAGGGGCGTGTTTACTGGCTTCTACTAGGCTGCAGTAGAAGCCAGGTTTGTAGCTATAGCAACCAGTGCTGGCAGCCTATCATGAGACATTGAACAGGTCTGTATCTATAGCGACCTGAGGAGCTAATGCAGCCCATACAAGATGGGATATCTCAGAATAGGTAGGACACTGTTAATGGACATATATTGCAAAGTGACTTGTTTTTGCAAGATCTTTAACATAAACAGCAATCATTGTAGTGAGACAACCCCTTTAAATGGAAGAAGTTTGGGACGACCACAACTCTTCCTCGACCTGGTCGTCCGGCCAAACTAAGCAATTGTGGGAGAAGAGCCTTAGTGAGAGAGGTAAAGAAAAGACCCAAGATCACTGTGGCTGAGCTCCTGAGATGCAGTAGGGAGATGGGAGAAAGTTCCACAAAGTCAACTATCACTGCAGCCTCCAGCAGTCGGGGCTTTATGGCAGAGTGCGGCAGACGGAAGCCTCTCCTCAGTGCAAGACATATGAAAGCCGCATACAGTTTGCAAAAAAACACATGAAGGACTCCCAGACTATGAGAAATAAGATTCTCTGGTCTGATGAGACGAAGATTGAACTTTTTGGTGTTAATTGTAAGCGGTGGAGAAAACCAGGCCCTGCTCATCACCTGCCCAATACAATCCCAACAGTGACACATGGTGGTGGCAGCATCAGGCTATGAGGGTGTTTTTCAGCGGAAGGAAAGATGAATGTGGCTAAGTACAGAGATATCCTGGATGAAAACCTCTTCCAGACGCTCTGGACCTCAGCCTGGTCCGAAGGTTATTCTTCCAACAAGACACTGACCCTGAGCGCACAGCTAAAATAACCAAGCAGTGGCTTCAGAACAACTCGGCCCATTCCTGACTGGCCCAGCCAGAGCCCTGACCTAACCCCAATTGAGCATCTCTGAAGAGACTTGGCTGTCCACCAACATTCACCATCCACCCTGAGGGAACTGGAGAGGATATGTAAGGAAGAATGGAAGAGGATCCCCAAATCCAGGTGTGAAAAACTTGTTGCATCATTCCCAAGAAGATTCATGGCTGTACTAGCTCAAAAGGAGCTTCTACTCAATAGTGGGCAAAGGGTCTGAATACTTATGACCATGTGGTATTTCAGTTTTTCTCGTTTAATAAATTTGCAAAAATATCTACATTTCTGTTTTTTTCTTTCAAGATGGGGGGGGGAGGGAGTTTACATTAATGAGCAAAAAATTAACTTTTTGGATCTTACCAAATGGCTGCAATGAAACAAAGAGTGAAAAATTGAAAGGGGTCTGAATACTTTCCGTACCCACTGTATGATGGATCGAAACGATGGACCATATTTACTTACAATTGGATGTAGTGGGGTTCCTCCAACGTCTCTATTGTTTTGACAGTAAAAGTGATGGAAACCTTGACTGAGCTCCCTGACAGCCCCAACGCAGATGTCAAGAGGGCCTACAATTTTGCTTTAGATCTTTCTAAATCTTATCTACCATTTTGGGCACTATCCTTGAAATTTTTCAATTAATGACATGCTGAAAAAATGAACAATAGTGTATTAAAAAATGATTGTGCTCACTTTTTTGAGTTGTACCAACATTTGTACAACTCATGATTTAGCTTTGTTTTGTGCTCCAGATGGAGGCAATCTGTGCTTTACTGCAAGACGTGGAGCAGCCAATTCCCCAAGCTTCCACCACCACCAGTGTCCATGGCAATTTGTAGGAAAGTTGTAGAAAGAGTAAAGGGTCTACACCCAAAGGGATGTGGTAGGCGTTGCACACGCAGATGGTTTACTTTGTAACTATTTGCATTTGCAGCACCTACCATTCCCCTTTGGGTGTAGACCCTGTACTCTTTCTACAACTAGCCTTGAAATCTTGGGATGGTTGGTAGGAATGTGACTAATCTGCTTTCTTTCTAATGTAGTGTAGAGCCCAGGCTGCTGCTAGTACCTAGATTAGGTTACAGTGATTATATTACCTGTTTTGTGAATGTAAAGAGTGTATTTAAGGGGTATTCCTGAGATCACATTGTGACTCAGTGGTTTCTGTGTGTGAAATCTTTTAAAGGGTTTTCCCACAATTCACTTATCACACAGTAGGTAATAAATGTCTGATTTCTGGGACGCCCACAATCACCAGAGTGGGGACCTGAGTCCCTCATTCTTCCTTACTGCAGATCAAGACACCAATAACCAACCTTAATGGTAAAAAATAACAAATTTTATTGAAAAAACAAAATAGCTACATAAAAAATACACAAATGAAAAAATATAAAAATTATACAAATACACACCCAACAGTGTGTGTGGGAGGGGGGGGGGGAGCAGAAACCCCAATGCACGTTTTGCTTATAGCTTCTTCAGGGGGAATGCTATAAGCTATAAGCGAAATGTGCGTTGGGGTTTCTGCTCCCCCACACACACACTGGGTGACACTAGGCTAAGTATGCAATATGTTTTTTTGATACTAAACTATATATTTTGGTCTTAGCCTGTATATACATATACATTTAGGTGTGTCCATTTTCCCTGTTGTTCTGGGAGGGTCGTAGCAGCAATTTTTTGTTGGGTGTGTATTTGTATCATTTTTATATACATTTTTTCATTTGTGTATTTTATATGTAGTTATTTTGTTTTTTCAATAAAATTTGTTATTTTTTACCATTAAGGTTGGTTATTGGTGTCTTGTGTTTAGTTTTCCTTTTTGGTCTATAATTGTTTGTGGTCGCCTTATATAGTTTTGTAGGTTATTTATTTCTTACTGCAGATCAGTAGTCAGGAATATTTGTCAATCCCCCAAAGTGTGAATGGAGGGGAGGCTTGCGTGCTTTATTCAAAGATAGAGTTTGAATGGAGCCATAGTGGGCATGGCTTGACTGCTGCTCTACCCAATCACACAAAGCAACAATTGAGGACTCAGGGTGTCTGTTCTAGTGAGCGCTGTGGTTGCAGTGGTGGGATCTCCAGCAATCAAACATTTTTGCCTATCCTGTGGATAGACGATAGTGTCAACTGTGGGAAAACTCCTTCAATGTTTTCAAATACACAAAATTTTCAAAAATTGTCCTGTTCCGTACCTCTGATTCCTATTATAACACCTTCCTAACCCTTTATTCGCCTGGTGTCGCCCAGTAGTTCTTAACATGGTGATTGCGCATGCGCCGTTCCAGCTTTTATTCTCCCATCTGTTATCCTTCCCTGTTTTGGGGGCACATGCACGGTTCTCCATTTTCAGTGCAGTGCGAATGTACACATAGTATACCTCAGGGCCTCTCTGCTAGCTTGCCCTCACCATTGCTCTTAATATTTGCCACTTGGCAGTTATAGCTCCTGTACCGTGTATCCTGTGAGAGTATCTACTCTACGGTTGCACAGTGGGACAGCTGACCATAAGGGCATGTTCACACGACGGGTTTGGCGACGGGATTGGCCGCGGGAACCGCGGCCACACCTCGTCCTAGCCTCGCCGCAAGCTCGCGTCTCCCAACGTGGGTTTGCGGTGCGGGCGCTGGGCGTGGTCTCGTCGTGGGTGGGGCGTGGCTTGGGGCGCGGCTTGCGGAGAGGGTTTGCCCCCATGCAAATTAATAGGCAGGGGGCAAACCGCGCCGCGGGCCAGCCGCGCACCACCCGCGGCGATACCCGTGGCTAAGCCCGCGGCAGCACCGCGCGGCCGGCACGCTGTGAACTCCCGCGGCATGTGAATATTAACGCGGTTTCCAATAGGAAACCATGTCAATAAACTAGGCGCGGTTTGGCCGTGGTTTTGGCCGTGGAAACCGCGTCGGAACCCGCGGCCATAACTGTGGCCAAATCCCTCGTGTGAACATGCCCTAAGAGATGCTTACAGCTCTGCTGCTTGGAGGTCAGACGGGACATAGGGAGATGATTGTTGTGGTGGATGAGTACTGACGGCTCTTATTGAATAGTGCCTAAGCTCCTGTGCTACATAACCATAAGGTCTGAAAGGCGCGTAAATCCTCACACCATTCTCACCTCTCACCCAGCCAAGCAGTAAGTTCTACTCTGCACTTCGGAGCAAATTCCCTCGAAACAACTGTCTGTAGATGAATTTAACTGCTTTGGCTTAAGCCCATTTCACACAGCAAGCTACATGTGAATTGAGGATAGCTACATCCAATAGAGTGTGCTGTGGAGCTTCTCAGCTCTTTTGCCATAAGCCTTTGCTTTATACAAAACAGTGAGGTCTGATAGGCGAGTAAATCCTCACACCAACCAATTTATTGGTGGGTCTCCCCAAGGAGAGAGATTTCCCCCCTATATAACCATATAGATGACACACTGACACAGTGCAAATGGTGGTACAATATGCTGCTGGGAAATGTAACACATAACATGTCATCTGTAGCTGGACGGCCCAAACTGCTCAGTAAAAGAGGCTCCACATGGGTGAAAGGGGACCAAAATACATGCAAAGGGAAAGTCATTTGTTTGGACATGGCAATGCCAATTTATACTAATGTGCTTTCTGTAAAAACAATTGATTATGGGATAACCCCTTTTACTATGGCTGTCTTTGCAGGAGCCTGACGCAGAGTGAAGAGATGTCCCAGTATAACTGCATCCAGAGTTTTATTGACAAAGACGTTACCCAGATGCAGAAGTTCACAGTGAGTAACCCAAGTTTATCAAAGGTTATGTTCATTGCATTGTCAACCTAGACACTTGACCTGGATACAGGTAGGTAAAGGGGTTGTCTCACTACAAGGATTACCTTTTATGTTAAAGATCTTGCAAAAACAAGTCACTTTGCAGTATGTGTCTATTAACCATGTCCTACCTATTCCTTGATATCCCCTCTTGTATGGGCTGCATCAGCTCCTCAGGTCACTATAGCTACATACCTGTTTGATCTCTCCTGATAGGCTGCCAGCACTGGTTGCTATAGCTACAGACCTGGCTTCTACTGCAGCCTAGTGGAAACCAGTAAAGACGCCCCAATTCAAAATAAAACCACGGCAACAGGACTGAGTTGAGATGAATCAAGGTGGTGAGACAACGCCTTTAAAGAGAGCTTCTCTGTCTAAAAATCTGATTACTATTGCAGCTACACAGTGGCCTTGTGTGGCTGCTGCCAAGAGGCTTGTTCCTTGTCTGATAGAATATGATTGCTAAGGATACACTGCTTAAAGAGAACCTGTCACATAGTTTTTGCCCCCCTGGCTGAGGGCAGCACAAGCTAGTGTCAGACCTGCTGTTTCCAGTGCTGTGTCCCTTATTCTGTAAGATGCAGCAGTTTTCGTGTATTTAATGCTCAAATCTGCAGTTTTCAGCCAGAAGAGTCATTCGAAGAGTCCTTCAGAGTTTTTTTCAAACTTGGCCAATCGGAGGCTAGCCCCGCCCACCTCAACTGACAAACCTATTACTTTGAATAGGTAGAAACATGTGAATAACTGTCAGTGGGCGGGGCTAGCCTTTGGTGGGTGGAGCTAACACCTGCTCATGAATAAGATTTAAGGGGTAAATGCTCTAAAACTGCTGCATCTTAAAGAATAAGGGGCACAGCGCTGGAAACAGCAGTTCTGACACTAGCTGTTGCTGCCCTCAGCAAGGGGGGCATAACCTATGTGACAGGTTCCCTTTAAAGGGTTGTTCATGTAAAAAAAAATATACAATGGTCCTGGGGACGCATTGATAAAAAAAGAAAACCTATAGTCCCTTCCTCGGTTTGAGCGCCACGTCTCTCCAGTCTCCTGTTTACAGTCTTCCACCTCTGAATAGGCATGTCACCGCTGAGGCTCCAGAAGTCATGTGCCTCTATTTACATCACCATTTGGAGTTGGTCACTTCTGAGCAGTGATGTAAATCAGAGGAATGTGACTGCTGCAGCCAATCAGCGGCCTCAGAGGTGATGTCCTATTTGGAAGTAGAAGACTGGAGAGGCACAGTGTCAAGCAAAAGGGCAACAATGTTTTGAACTTTTGATTTTCAGGCTTGATATCTCATCATCCACTACAGCTTTGAACGTGAGACTACCAGCATTTTCTTTGCTGTCTCATACATAAACCTGACTTACAAGTATTCAGCATCTGCTTAGTTCGGCAGATTCTTGTCATGTAACTGCATTGTTAATGTTTTGCTCCTAAAAATTGACAGTTCAAGTTTTATTATTTTGTTAGTATTTGGTACACCCACCTTTGGCTTTCAGCTCTGCCTGAATCCTTCTGGGCTCTGGCTCAGAATCAAGCATGTCTCAACCAAAATCTGTTCCCCGGTCTCTTCTACACATTACCAATGTTGGTGCAGACTGGACTTGGGTACAAATACAGCTTTTTCTTCAACTCTACCCACAAGTGTTGGATTGTGTTGAGGTCTGGAGAATGTAGAGGCCGATACAGCAACTCTACTTCATTGGCATTGAACACTTGTGGGTAGAGTTGAAGAAAGAGCTGTAATTGTATCCAAGTCCAGTCTGCATCATTGGCCTTTTCCAATCTTGGTGTCTGCTTCGGGTCATTGTCCTGCTGGCCACTATGTCGTCCTCTTCATACCCATAGTATTCGAGTGTATGAAGTAACTCATCTTGTAGGACACTCACATAGAGCTCAGCATTGAGGTCACCATCGATCCTGGCCAAGTATCCAACATCTTTGGCTATGAAACATCCCCATATCATCAGGCTTCCTCCACCAAACCTGACAGTTCCTTCAATTTCTCGACCCATTCGCCCCCTTTTTCCTTTGATTCTTCCAGACCCATTTGCCCCATCAGAGCCCGGTCTATTGACTTTCACCTCATCGCTCCAAATCACCCGTTTCCAATTTTCCATTTTTCGAAACTTTTTTGTAAACTCTTTGCTGACGCTTCTTATGATGAGATTGAAGTCGCGGCTTCTTCACCTTTTTTTGGGCCATCGTTCCAGACCTGTGTGATGCGTGTTGCCCGGTGCTTGCATGGACGTCTGTGATCTCACTCTTATGAAGCCTACGAGCCGCCTCCACTGCCGTGTCTGTCATGTTAGAACTGATCGACCTTGTGATGAGCGACTTGTTGACTCTGATATTTCCCCTGGACGTCACCTCTTGGCTTTGGACGGACTTCATTTCATATTCTTCCAGCCGTCAGGGCCTCACATGACGCAGTTTGGCAATTTTCTGGATGATGCTGCTTCTCTTTTCTTGGGAAATCTTCATTGCTGCTCCTTGATTCGAACCAGTGAAATTTCTCTTGGGAATCAACCTAATTACACACTGAGCTATTAGGGAATGTGAGAACCGGTTTTAATGTGTAGAATACAAGAATTAATATTGTTCCACCACCAGGAGCAAAACGGTAACAATGCAGTTACATGACAAGAATCTGCAGAAATAAGCAGATGCTAAATAGTTGTAAGTCAAATTTATGTATGAGAGCCAAGATGATGGTCTATAAAATGATGGTAGACTCATGGTCAAAGCTTTATTGGAATGTGAGATTTGGAGCCTGAAACTCAGAATTCAAAACATTGTTACCCTTTTGGTAAATATACAATTTTATGAAATGCTAGTATGTCCTAGAGAAGGCTTAAAAGGAACCTGTCACATAGGTTACGTCCCCCTTGCTGAGGGCAGCACAAGCCAGTGTCAGACCTGCTGTTTCCAGCGCTGTGTACCTTATTCTGTAAGATGCTGCAGTTTTAGAGCTGAGGGCAGCACAAGCTAGTGTCAGACCTGCTGTTTCCAGCACTGTGTACCTTATTCTGTAAGATGCTGCAGTTTTAGAGCATTTACCCCTCAAATCTTATTCATGAGCAGGTGTTAGCCCCGCCCACCAAAGGCTAGCCCCACCCACCAAAGGCTAGCCCCGCACACTGACAGTTATTCACATGTTTCTACCTGTTCAAAGTATTAGGTTTTTCAGTTGAGGTGGGCGGGGCTAGTCTCAGGTGGGCGGGGTTTGAAAAAAATTACTTTGTTTGACTCTTTTCTGTCTGAAAACTCCAATTTTGAGCATTAAATGCTCTAAAACTACAGCATCTTACAGAATAAGGGACACAGCGCTGGAAACAGCAGGTCTGTCACTAGCTTGTGCTGTCCTCAGCAAGGGGGGGGCAAAAATTATGTGGCAGGTTCTCTTTAAGGAATCCAGTGGGCGGTCTTATCAGTGGTTGACAATCTTCCTAGCTGTTAATCACTGATAAGACCGCCCACTGGACTCTTTAATCCAGAATAAGCAGGCATCTAAATGAATACAATGCAAGTTCTCTTGAATCTTTCCCTACAGAGCAAAACATCAATCTGCTCAGCTCCTCCTGCTCTATAACAGGCCGTCAGCAGATCAGATAGTTTGTTTAGTGTGACAGGTTCTCCTTATGAATTGACACTAAACTGAGGGAGCAGAAACGGTCGAGGTAGCCTTCTGCTGCTGAAACCTTTCCTACCTCTCTATTTTACTACCATAGTAATCAAATTTCTGTAAAAAATTATATATATTTATTAGATGGAGAACCCCTTTAAACGAGTACAAATAAAATAGATATTCTAAAGGTTTGCACCCAAATGCTGAGGCTGTCAGTGTATATCATCACATTTTCACCTGAGAGGGCGGCTTTACCAAAATGGCAGATGTAGACTGGCTGATCAGTGTGCACACTTACTTTGCAGGAATAAGTAGGGAGAGATGCAGCAAAACTAGTAAAACAAGTACAAGGTAGAAGCAGAGCAGTGGCCCACAGCAAAAATTCTTTAGGCAATACAGGAATTGCATACTGTAGTAAAAAAAATAACCACTTCCTGCCCCAAACACTGCAATGTATAATTGTGACGGCTGAGTTAACTGGGTGCAAAGTGGCCGGTAATTTGTAAAAGCTTGTGGTTGTGTCACTGGTGATGTAGTTAAGCTTTAGCCTTATTCTTGTATGTAGCACCAGCATCTGCCATGGTGATGTACACTGAATAAAGTGTATTTTATTGACCTTCTGGGCACGGCTATATGCTGTGGTTGGCATCGTGGAGATACCGGATATACATACTTGCCGTGTTTTAAAAGTTGACATTAAGAAGATTTTAAAGTGAGGAACAGAAAATGCTTTTAATATAGATACTAAAATGGGATCCGCACTGTACCGCAGATCACAACGGGTTAATGAACATGAATAAAGGCGCTCAATGAATCACCAAGATTTAATAAAATAGTAGGTTTACATCATATCATAGATATGTACCTTATTGTGACTATTTCTTGAGTGCTATATTTACTATTTTGCCATAGACAAACATAAACTCTATCATTTCTCTATCTATAAAACACTAAAACGTAACTTTTATTATGTATAACTCTTAACCTCTATACACACTATATAAAAACCTGATTTCTCCCCTTTTTTTGGAGACTATTTGAGAAATATTTCTTGAGTGGACACCATACCCTCTTGTTAAGTCAATTGAAGTAGAGTGGTTACCATACCCCCAATTAATCTTATTAACTCTTTGTGATTTGTTGAGTGTATTTATTAACCTGTTGTGATGTTAACCCTTTGTAACCTCCTTATAAGCATTGCTCAGATTGCGATCTAACCTGTTATTGGTGAGGAATTTTTGTTCACAGATATCTTTCTAAACCTTGTCCCCCGAGGAAATGTTTTTGGGATATAGACACATGTTGTGTCTCTTCTTTTTTCATGCTATGTAGGGTAAGTGTGTGGAAGGTTAGGTTTTGGATGGAGGCGCCCTTGTTGGGGCGACTACCACGTGGTTAGGTCCTAGGAATACATAGGACAAGTAGGGGGGGCTAGGGGACTTTGTGATTTTATCAATATTTCCCAGAACCTTATGGTCTCAGCATAAGCCCAGATACTGTGAACAAAGTCCGTGCGGCGAATTGCACATTTTGGACACGATATCCAACGATCGGGTATGCTGGATGCAGGGGAATATTGAAACCGAAAACTGCAGAATGTGCAATTCGGAAATATGTGTCCCTCCATTTCTCATTAACCATGTGTTTGTGGATCTTTAACCAGCTTTGGAGGATTGTATGGAATATCTCCTGGTTAGGATAAACTTTCTCCCATCTGGTAAAAATCTTACAAGGCCGTCTAAGACCAGCATACAACCCTGCCAAAGTATGTTCCATTGAAGAAAGGGGCCATAAAACATCACATTTATTTAAGTTAAAGTGAGTCACGCTCATGCTTTTGCTTCTATAAAAACTCATGATTTGGGAATAGGCCAAAGAATGTGATGCTGGTAAGTTATACTTTTGAGACCTTTGGTGGTCAGAGTGGATGGGTGAGAGTTAAAATGCCCTTATAGTTTTATAGCTAAATTAGGATGGCACTGATTTACACTTAAACAGTGAATGATAGAGGTATTCGACCCAAATAAATCCATCGTGCGTGAAGTTGGTGGTGCTCAGCGATAATAGAAATCCAAATATAAATCCATAGAAAGAAGATCACCCTTTCTTCTTTTTCTTTATAGCCTTTATTCGGTAAAAACCAGCATTACAACCGGGAACTGACACAAACGTGGCCTACAGCCACTTCGCGTTATCAGACTCTTTCTCAAGGCATGACCTTGAGAGAGTGACTGAGGACGCAAAATGGCTATAAAGAAAAAGAAAGGGTGAGTGCAGTGAGTGATTTTCTGAGTGATGGATTAAAATCCCCTTTGGGCGCGTCCCCACGGCACAGGACAGATACCGGTCGGTTTATCACACGGCCGCAGAGGAACGGCTTTTCTCCGCGATGAACGGAGAAAAGCCCTCCCCCTTCTCATTGACATGTTTATATTATGCCCGAAAACCAGACAGAAGAATGAACATGTACACTGTTTTTCGGGCCGCCGGTGGTTTGAAAAACCACCGGGCGGAAAACCCGTGCAGTGGGGACTGCTGCAAGGGTTTTCCATAGCGGCCCGTGTAAAAGTTTGCGGCCGGTTTTTCGGACGGTTTGCAAAACCGCAAACTGTTTGAAAAACCATCCGTAAACCGGCGCCGTGGGGACATGCCCTTATCCTTCCATAGTTTGAATTGAGAATTCTCGAGGCCAACTCTAAGTTCCGGGTATGTTCACACTGCGTTTTTGGATCCGATTTTAAATCCATTTTGGATCCGAAAATCGCATCCAAAAACGCAGCGTCAATAGGATCCAAAACGCATCCAACACACAGGTGCGTGTTTGGCTGCAGCAGAATCTCACCCTATAGCTTTAAATATGGCTCCTGCTGCATCTTCCAGATCAAGAATTGACGGATCCGAAAGACGCAAGATCACTCGTCTGAACGCCAATGTGTGTTTTACAGGGCAAGCAATGTAAATCACACTGCACATTGTTAGTTGTGTGTTTGGGTCCGTTTCGACGGATCCAAACATGCATCTAATAACATATGCTCACACGGACAGAACATGCCATGTGAACATGCCCTAAATAGTAAGGTATCTACGTGCCTGGTAGGGCAGGGAAAATAAGGTGCTACATGTCTTCCAGGCTTCTACTGTATCCAAACTTAGGTCGGTATTTATTGTTTGATTTTGTCTATAAGTCCAGTGCGGTGTATATGTGTATATATACACACACACATATACACAAATTTTGTTCCTTTCTATTTACTGTTTTGTATATTTGGAGTTTGGTTTAGACATTTATATCTGGTTGCTCCAATTTGTGTTTATCCTGTAAATCTTGGGTCTCAAACAAGCGGCCCACAAGGCTGTCATCTGCGGCCAGTAGGACACTGGAGCTCCTGAGCTATCTCAGGACAACAAATAACAGGCCTAATAATAATAATAATCTTTATTTATATAGCGCCAACATATTCCGCAGCACTTTACAATTTAGAGGGTATACATACAGACATTACACATTAGAAGAACTTACAAATGAGACACAAGGTGTGAGGGCCCTGCTCGCGAGAGCTTACAATCTATTATAGTATATGGGTGAGACAAAGGGTTAAAAGGAGGAACACACTGGTCCTTGCTGTTTAATCCCTTATATACCGTGGCCTATAGCAACTATGGGATGTAAGGGATTTGACAGAGGTAGGAGGCTCCCTATGTCTTCCATTGGCACCTGGCTGTATGGTCACAGGATGCTGGTTGATGTATTGATAACCGGAGACCTACCAATGGCCTCTGGTCTGTCAGTGGCTTAGGTCTGCCAGGTCATTTCTGGAGATGGGGCTTGACAAACTGACAGTTGTTATAATACACTTTAGTACAGTCATGCACTGCAGTGTATTATAAGGGTATGTCCACACGATGTATAGCGGCGCGTACAGTACACGCCGCAGTACATCATGTGTTTCAGGAGCTCGTGCTAATATGTGCGTACGCCCACGGCATCTATGGGGGGGTGGCAGCCCGCCGGCCCCATTGTCATTCATTACTTGCGGCGCGTATTCGCTGCAAGTAATTGACATGTCACTTATCTCCCCGCGCGTACAATACGATCGTATTGTATGCGTGGGGAGAGGAGGCGTAATCCAGAGTTCTCAATGAGAACTATGGATTACCGTAATTTCGGCGCGCATCTCAACCATATTAGAGCGCAAATACGTGGTGAAATGTGCGCAGAATTTACCCCTTGTGAACATAGCCTAACACCGAGTTAGTGATCGCTCAGTCTAGTTCCTTATCTTGACAATTAAAAAAAAAATTGTAATAAAGTGAAAAGTAACAAATAAAGAAAAGATAGAAACAGTCCACATATTTGGCATTGCTGCGTGCATAGCGGCCTGGGTAATGATTTTACATTGTATTGAGTTTGAAAGGAATGCGGCCCGTCAACTTCAGCTATTTTCCATGCACTCAGTCAAGTTTGACATTCCTGCTGTAAACAAATGTATTAATCTAAATTTCTGCTCATTCAGGGTTTAGGAGTCCAAGGGGGTGTTCCTACTCAGTGATCGACAGCTATTTCTGTATGCAGTTATTGTGGAAGGCTGTCAATCACTGACTAGGACCACCCCCTGGACTCTTAAGCCCTGAATGAGCAGAAATTTAGATCAATAAATCACAAGTGATACGTAATCTGCTCAGCTCCTCCTGCACTGGAACAGATGGCAGGTCAGGCAACATCTTCAATGGGACAAGTTTGCTTTAAAGGGGATGTCACTTCTCATTGACTGACATCACCATTCGGGAGCGAGTGCCCGGAGAGGAGATGTCGGCCAATCTCACCGCTGCAGACAGTCATTAGAGGCAGTGGTGACTCCCTTTCTAAAGACGATGGGAAGAAAACAGAAGGAGACTGCTGGAGAGTGAGGATGTGCAGCGCCGGAGGACGGGGGAGTTTTTGTTTTTTTCTTCTCAATTGGAAGCAGTAACTTATTAAACAAAATAAAAAAATTAGTTGGATGACCCCTTTAAATTGCTCAGAAGGAAGGAAAAATGAGATCAGGGAATTACAAATCTGGAACTATGCAGTGCTGCTGATGACCACTTGGTGGTGCACAGAGATTATTTTTCCACTTTTACCCAGTTAAATAAATAGGGGAAATTGGTGCCTAAAGACAATACTTGGGGGATCAGAACCTCAGATTATTTCTTTCTACCACAGTCAATTTTTCACAGAGAAGAGTCCCGCTCTACTTGTTATATGTTGATTTTGAGCTGATTGCCCTTAAATTGTTGTTCTTTTCCATCAAACTGTATTTAGTTGCTTCTTACTTGTATCTGCTTCTAGTAAAGCTGGGTAACCACCAATATAACCTGTGCTTTATTTGTGTCAAGAGTCGTCCAGTTTTACTAAAATCCTATAAGATATAAAATTGGAAGCACAGTGACCCCTCAAGGTACAATGGGCCGTAGGTATAAAAAGTGAGACTGTCTTTGTTGCCCATAGCAACCAATCAGAGCTCAGCTTTTATTTCATATTGTGCTCTGGAAGATTAAAAGCGGAGCTCTGATTGGTTGCTATTAGCAACAAAGAGTCTTCTATGAATGCAGTGTAAAGTCTTGTCCTTTGGCAGCACTTCAGTTAAAACCATGAACTTTATTCACAAAATATATTAAAAACGCATGGCTCCCATCACCTCTGACGCGTTTCGGGTTCCAATGCCCTTACTCTGGATTCATGTGTGACTATACCTGAGGTCCAACTGGTTTCCCGCCATGCATGATAGGAATTCCTTTGGGGACTGATACCTCTCCAATCATATCTGCAGATTTTGGCGAGCACCATACAATGGTCTTATTTGGGACATTGTATGTTGAGTGTGGTTTCAAGATACGATGTCCCAGACACTGATTGGTGGTCTAGTAGCGCCTCTCTACAGTACAGTGCGGTACTACATGTCCTGTACTGCTCTTACATGTATTAGTGAGGTGCATGCAGTGATTGGCTTTCTAGTAGCGCCTTTCTACAGTACAATGCGGAAGTACATGTCCTGTAGTGCTCTTACATGTATTAGTAAGGTGCAGGCGGTGATTGCTGGTCTAGTAGCTCCTCTCTACAGTACAGTGCGGTACTACATGTCCTGTACTGCTCTTACAATTATTAGTGAGGTGCATGCAGTGATTCGTGGTCTAGTAACGCCTCTCTACAGTGCAGTGCTACATGTCACTGCTCTTACATGTATTAGTGAGATGCATGCAGTGATTGGCGGTCTAGTAGTCTCTCTACAGTAAAGTGTGGTGCATGTCCTGTATTGCTCTTACATGTATTAGTGAGGTGCATGCAGTGTTTGGTGGTCTAGTAGCACCTCTCTACAGTACAGTGCGGTACTACATGTCCTGTACTGCTCTTACATGTATCAGTGAGGTGCATGCAGTGATTGGCGGCCTAGTAGCGCCTCTCTACAGTACAGTGCAGTACTACATGTCCTGTACTGCTCTTACATGTATCAGTGAGGTGCATGCAGTGATTGGCGGCCTAGTAGCACCTCTCTACAGTACAGTGCGGTTTACATGCCCCTGTACTGCTCTACATGTATTAGTTGTGGTGCATGCAGTGATTGGCAATCTAGTAGCGCCTTTCAACAGTACAATGCGGAAGTACATGTCCTGTAGTGCTTTACATGTATTAGAAAGGGGTGCAGGCTGTGTTTGCTGGTCTAGTAGCTCCTCTCTACAGTACAGTGCGGTACTAAATGTCCTGTACTGCTCTTACAATTATGAGTGAGGTGCATGCAGTGATTCGTGGTCTAGTAACGCCTCTCTACAGTGCAGTGCTACATGTCACTGCTCTTACATGTATTAGTGAGATGCATGCAGTGATTGGCGGTCTAGTAGTCTCTCTACAGTAAAGTGTGTTGCATGTCCTGTATTGCTCTTACATGTATTAGTGAGGTGCATGCAGTGATTGGAGGTCTATAGTGCCTCTCTACAGTACAGTGCGGTACTACATGTCCTGTACTGCTCTTACATGTATTAGTGAGGTGCATGCAGTGATTGGTGGTCTAGTAGCGCCTCTACAGTACAGTGCGGTACTACATGTCCTGTACTGCTCTTACATGTATTAGTGAGGTGCAGGCAGTGATTGGTGGTCTATAGCGGCTCTCTACAGTACAGTGCAGTATTACATGTCCGTATTGCTCTTACATGTATTAGTGGGTGCATGCATGATTGGCGTCTAGTAGCGCCTCTCTACAGTAACAGTGCGGTATTACATGTCCTGTATTGCTCTTACATGTATTAGGAGGTGCATGCAGTGATTGGCGGTCTAGTGTGCCTTTTTAAACAGTACAGTGGGGTTTACTACATTTTCCTGTTACTGCTCTTACATTTTGCCCCGGAAAGAGCACCAGGTGAGGGCCCCATTTTCCTCGTACATTGTGTATAAAGTACATGACACAAAGAAGCTTCTGTCCTCAACATAGAAAGTGATTTCCAGCTCCCAGCAGCTCTGTCTGATGTTATATGGAAGGACACACTTTATCTCTATTATCTGCTTCTTTTCTTTAATATTTATTTGGCATCTTGTTGGGGACATTTTGGGGCCTCAGAACTTATTACTAATTTTTCCATAGAGTTTTGGTTTCGTCATACAATGGTCATCCTAAAACCAATTAATATTGTATGCTGAGAGATCACTGTATACAGTGATGCACTAAGGCCCTATATACTTGTATGGATAGAAGCTTTATACAGGGATGTTAAAAAGTATTTTATTCACCAATAGAACAATTTTGCTTATTTGTAGCACGCCTTTTACCTTTAACCTTTAACAAGAATATGCAAGAAGAACCCTAAGGACACATGCACTTTTTCTACTGAAGGCACATAGTTCAAATCACTTAGGAGAAAAAGTAACTGCTGCCTTACATCTAATAACAGCTGGCAACACGCTTGGCAGCCATAATTATAACCCAACCCTTCCTATAATTTGATATCACATCTTCATATCTTCTTGTAGTCTGCCTTGTAAAAATAGAAAGCCCTGCAGGATATTATCCCTACGAAAGGGAACGCTGACAGGCTCCATAGTTACAGTGAGCGAAGTTGTTCTTTGAAATTCTGTGCATTTCAGAGGGCGGCTCCCCTCTGTCTTCTCCCCACCCAGGTAAGCTTGATTGACAGGTCTTCCCCTATTTGTGTATATGGAACAGTGGCGGATGACGTACAGTGGAAGCAAAAAAGTATTTAGTCAGCAAGCAATTGGGCAAGTTAAAAAGATGAGAGAGGCCTGTAATTGACATCATATGCAGACCCTCAACTAAAGAGAGACAAAATGAGAAAACAAATCCAGAAAATCACATTGTCTGATTTGGAAAGAATTTAGTTGCAAATTATGGTGGAAAATAAGTATTTGGTCAATAACAAAAGTTCATCTCAATACTTTGTTCTATATCCTTTGTTTTGGCAATGACAGAGGTCAAACAATTTTCTGTAAAGTCTTTCACAAGGTGGGCACACATGTTTCTGGTATGTTGGCCCACTCCTCCATGCAGATCTCCTCTAGAGCAGTGATGTTTTTGGGGGTGTTTGCTGGGCAACACGGACTTTCAACTCCCTCCAAAGGTTTTCTATGGGTTGAGATCTGGAGACTGGCTAGGCCACTCCAGGACCTTGAAATGCTTCTTACAAAGCCCTGGTGGTGTGCTTGGGATCATTGTCATGCTGAAAGACCCAGCCATGTTTCATCTTCAGTGCCCTTGCTAATGGAAGGAGGTTTGCCCTCAAAACCTCCTTCTTTCATGTACCACGGATCAGTCGTCCTGGTCCCTTTGCATAGAAACAGCCCCAAATCATGATGTTGCCCCCCCCCCATGCTTTACAGTAGGTATGGTGTTCTTTGGCTGTAACTCAGCATTCTCTCTCCTCCAAACACGACGAGTTGTGTTTCTACCAAACAGTTCTACTTTGGTTTCATCTGACGATATGACATTCTCCAAATACTCTTCTGGATCATCCAAATAATCTCTAGCAAACTTCAGACGGGCCGGGACATGTATTGGCTTAAGCAGGGGACACGTCCTGGCACTGCAGGATCATGAGTCCTGGCGGTGCAGTGTGTTTACTGATGGTAGCCTTGTTACGTTGGTCCCAGCTCTCTGCAGGTCATTCACTAGGTCCCCCCGTGTGGTTCTGGGATTTTTGCTCACCGTTCTTGTGATTATTTTGACCCCGTGGGGTGAGATCTTGCGTGGAGCCCCAGATGGAGGGAGATTATCAGTGGTCTTGTATGTCTTCCATTTTCTAATTATTGCTCCCACAGTTGATTTATTCACACCAAGCTGCTTGCCTATTGCAGATTCAGTCTTCCCAACCTGATGCAGGGCTACAATTTTGTTTCTGGTATCCTTCGACAGCTCTTCACCATAGAGGAGTTTGGAGTGTGACTGTTTGAGGTTGTGGACAGGTGTCTTTTATACTGATATCAAGTTCAAACAGGTGCCATTACTACTGGTATTGAGTGGAGGACAGAGGAGCCTCTTAAAGAAGAAGTTACAGGTCTGTGAGAGACAGAAATCTTGCTTGTTTGTAGGTTACCAAATACTTATTTTCCACCATAATTTGCAAATAAATTCTTTCCAAATCAGACAATGTGATTTTCTGGATTTGTTTTCTCATTCTGTCTCTCATAGTTGAGGTCTACCTATGATGTCAATTACAGGCCTCTCTCATCTTTTAAGTGGGAGAACTTGCACAATTGGTGCCTGACTAAATACTTTTTTTCCCCACTGTAGATCACCCTGGGCACAATGCGGAAACAAAAAAAGATTTGCCCCAACTGTTGTCTTCAGGTGAATTCAGATATTCACCCTGACAGTAACAATGCAAGAAATAAGCTTGCTTACCCATCTCTTAGGCTTGATTTCGGAACGTCATAAAGAAACACCTGTGGCTTCCTTCCAGCACAGATCCTGCCGTCGGCCACCGGCATGATCCAGCGTAGGTAGCATAAAAACAGGGCAATTAATTTAAAAAAGTATTTACACAAGCAACATCTAAAATAGTGTCTTTAAAGGGGTTGTCTCACTACGAAGATTATAGTTGAAAATGTGGGGACCAAAAATCTAAGGATGTACGTCCTTGGTTACTATTGGCAAAGTGCTACGGTTTTAGAGAACGGCTGGTTTACATGTGCTTAGCAACGTGTTTGTTTACTGTCAGGGAAGCATTCTGTCTGTCTGCCAGGTCGTGCACATGCAAAGGAAAGGCAGTTAAGAGGAGGGGCATGGATGCGTTATTGCAGGCAAGGAGAAGAAAGCAGTGAGAGGACATGCAGGGGGTTGTGTGTATGTATCCTCTTCACTGCTTCTCCTCCTTGCCTGCCAATAAACACATCCCTGCCCTCCTCTTAACTGCCTTTCCTTGCATGTGCACGACCTGGGCAGGACAGAATGCTTCCCTTGACCAGTAAACAAACACCGATTGCTAAGCACATGTAAACCAGCCCGTTCTCTAAAACCTTAGCACTTTGCCAATAGTAACCAAGGACGTACATCCTTAGATTTTTGGTCCCCACATTTTCAACTATAATCTTCGTAGTGAGACAACCCCTTAAAAGGGTTGTCCACTGCATGTGCAGGACCTAGGCAGGACAGAATGCTTCCCTGACCAGTAAACAAACACCGTTGCTAAGCACATGTAAACCAGCCCGTTCTCTAAAACCGTAGCACTTTGCCAATAGTAACCAAGGACGTACATCCTTAGATTTTTGGTCCCCACATTTTCAACTATAATCTTCGTAGTGAGACAACCCCTTTATCTGAGAACATGCTTACGCGTTTCGACCCTAGTAGGTTCTTAAGAATGGACAAGCGTTCGAAGCGCGTAAGCATGTTCTCAGTTAAAGACACTATTTTAGATGTTGCTTGTGTGAAAACTTTTTTCAATTAAATACCCTGTTTTTATGCTACCTATGCTGGATCTTTAAAGTTTGTTGGATTCACTCTGACCGCCTTGTCAGGAGAGCGGACCAATCCTCTATAAACTGTGTGATTTTCCGGTGACGACTTCTGGAATTTGGGGCGTTCTTCTTTCTATTCATCTGCAGAGTTTGTAACCGATGCATCTTTGGCTCCAAATTTCTGTAGTCGTCCATGGCCTTTGAAGCAACACTAATAAATTCAGATACCACACAAGGCTCCAACTCCCACACGATACTCCTAAATTATTTCAGATCCCAAACCAGCGCCCTTAACATGCATTCTATCCTTTGTTCATGGCTTACTTAGCGTGGATAACTGGCCTGCAAAGTTTCTCCAAACCAAAAAATTATAAATTAGGAGAAAAATGGAGCAGTGCAATACCAAGGGTGACCACCAGGTGAGGCTTAGAGACCATTTATTTAAAGTGAACCTGTCACCATATTTGTTTTTATAAAATAAGCATAGGGAAATGTATCGAGAAGTCCACTAGACAGTGATAGGGGTTCTTAATACAACCAGTAATGAAATAAAGCACATCCAAATCAGAATCATGTGAAAACCCTTTATTTCATCTGTTAAAATGTTTAAAAACCGGAATCCAATTTATTTCATGTGGCAAGCTATTGTTGTGTGTTCAGTATGTTGTATGCCTTTGGCTGTTTGGGAAATTTGGATTCTGGATATTTTATATACAAAAATGAGTGCACCCCTCACATTTTTGTAAATATTGTATTATATCTTTTCATGGGACAACACTGAATATATGACACTTTGATACAATGTAAAGTAGTCAGTGTACAGCTTGTATAATAGTGTAAATTTGGTGTGCCCTCAAAATAACTCAACACACAGCCATCAATGTCTAAACCGCTGACAACAAAAGTGAGTACACCCCTAATTGAAAATGGACAAATTGTGCCCAATTTGCCATTTTCCCTCCATGGTGTCATGTGACTTGTTGGTGTTACAAGGTCTCAGGTGTGAATGGGCAGCAGGTGAGTTAAATTTGGTGTTATCACTTTCACTCTCTCATACTGGTCATTGGAAGTTCAACATGGCACCTCACGGCAAAGAACTGTCTGGGGATCTGAAAAAAAAAGAATTGTTACTCTACATAAAAATGGCCTACGCTGTAAGAAGATTGCCAACACCCTGAAACTGAGCTGCAGCACGGTGGCCAAGACCATACAGCGACCACTCAGAACAGGCCTCACCATGGTCGATCAAAGAAGTTGAGTGCACGTGTTCAGCGTCATATCCAGAGATGACTGCTGCCAGCATTGCTGCAGAGGTTACAGGGGTGGGGGGTTCAGCCTGTCAGTACTCAGACCAAACACCGCACTTGGCATCAAATTGGTCTGCATGGCTGTCATCCCAGAAGGAAGCCTCTCCTAAAAATGATGCAAAAGGAAGCCCGCAAACCGTTTGCTGAAGACAAGCAGAGTAAGGACATAGAGTCCTGGGACCATGTCCTGTGGTCTGGTGAGATCAAGATAAACTTATTTGGTTCAGATGGTGTCAACCGTGTGTCAGCAACCAGGTGGGGAGTACAAAAAATAGGGTATGTTGCCTACAGTCAAGTATGGTGGTGCTTGTATAATTTTAGACTGTTAAGGTATGTTCACACGGCATATTGGGGAGCGTGCTGTATGCGCCGCAATATGCGGGGTGTTTTGGAAGCGTGCGCTGATCAGCGCGTAATCCTAAAGCATGGGGGGCCACATCGGCATGCATTGACATGTCACTTCTCTCCCCGGACGTACGATACGATCGTATTGTACGCTTGGGGAGACGACGCCTAATTCATAGCTCTCTATGAGAGCTATGAATTACCATAATTGCGCCGCACATTTCGCCGCATATAAAGCGCAATATGCGGCGAAATGCACGCGCAAATTCGCAGCGAAATAAGCCGTGTGAACATACCCTTATACAAGCTTTACACTGACTACTTTACATTGTATCAAAGTGTCATATCTTCAGTGTTGTCCCATGAAAATGTAATGCAATATTTACAAAAATGTGAGGGGTGTACTTACTTTTGTGATATACTGTATGTTCTATGAGATAAAGGTTTGAATTTACTTATCAATATTGGATTTATACGGATTTCGTTTCTTAAGGTGTTGGATCAAATACAATGTTTTTAATTCTTTGATTTCGGTTTGGATATGCATCCTGAGATTTTTGTCCGCTTTAAGTTTCTACTACCAATTGGATTTTGGGACAGGTGAACAGCACTGATCTTCATTTATTCTTTATGTTCAGTGCCTATTCCCTTTTGTGTTTGTTTTCGTAAAGATTAAGGTTGTGTCGTATTATTTTATAAATATATCTATAGGGATGATAGGAGCGTCAAAACCTTTTGCCAATCATATTTGCAGGGAGGGTTAGATTGGGATGCCTGGGGCCCGCGGGTGGAGTTCATTCTTGGGGCCCTCCAGTAGAGTTGATGCTTGGTGTACTCCGGTGGAGTTGATGCTTGGTGTCCTCCGGTGGAGTTGATGCTTGCTGTCCTCCGGTGGAGTTGATGCTTGGTGTGATCCGGTGGAGTTGATGCTTGGTGTCCTCTGGGGGAGTCGATGCTTGGTGTCTTGGGGGATGATTTTTGGTGTCCTCCGGGGGGCCCGATGCGGGTGTCCTCCGATGGAGTTGATGCTTGGTGTCATCCGATGGAGTTGATGCTTGGTGTCCTCCGGTGGAGTCGATGCTTGGTGTCCTCCGGGGGAGTCGATGCTTGGTGTCCTCTGGGGGAGTTGATGCTTGGTATCCTCCTGGGGAGTTTTGGTATCCTCCGGGGGAGTTGATGCTTGGTATCCTCCTGGGGAGTTGAAGGTTGGGGCTCACCAGTAAAGTTAATGCTTGGGCCCACATGCACATGGTTGCACATGTCTCTTACACGACACCTCTTTCTTCCTGCCTCTCTTTAATTACCTTTCTCCCTGAAAATCATCCCCATGCCTGCCAAGCCTAAGGGCCCACTGTGGGTGTCCTCTGATCTCCAGTGAGCAGGGCCCAGCCTGTTTGTGGGAGTATCTGTTGTTTTGTCACCTTCAGATTTCTAGCTAATCTTCATGACATATAAGCAAACCTTTCCTAAAGGGCTATTCTGACTGATTAGCTATAAACATGTAGGCAAAAGTAATTAGAGGCTGTTATCAAATACATTGCTGTTCTGATTTTTCTTAATTTCAGAGTTAGAGCAGTTCTTATCTCCTGCTTGTGTACACAAGCTTCCCTAGGTTACAGACTACCTATCTGTGGTATAACAGCCCTGGCCAGGCTGGTGATGTCACTCCTTGCTGTGTCTTATCAGCAGCACAAGAGCCTCTCCGGCTTAGATCTTATCTTTCTGCAGATAAAAAACTTTAACCCTTAGGCCGTGTTCACACGGCTTATTTCGCCACAGATTGGCGCTGTACTCCACGCCGGATTTGCGCTGCAGTACGGCGCCAATCTGTCGGAGTAATTACGGTAATCCACAGTTCTCATAGAGAACAGTGGATTCAGTCACTCCTCCCTGCTCGGCGAATCCGCCGGGCGGGGAGAAAGTGACATGCACATTATCCAGGCGCAAGACGCGCCGTGGATAATGGCAGTCTATGGGGCCGGCGGGCCGCGCCCCCGCACCGCCCCTTATTCCAGCCGGGATTGCGAGCGCAATCCGGCTCGCAAATCCGGCGTGAATAAGCCGTGTGAACGGGGCCTTAGAGTTACTGACCTGGGAGCAGCTCATACCATCCTGTCAGGTCTGCAGGGCACATTTATGTGTAATTACATCAAAGCTGAGAGTTATTTTTCAGTTATCAGTGTGTCTTGGTAGCATGTAAATTTTTCTCTTCCAAGAAGCTTCCTCTCATGACGAATATAGCTCTGCTAGCTCACATTTATAGCAGGACTTCATGCTTTGACAGTGTCACTGTTTTTCACATCCCCTCCATCAATGACTGTCTAACAGGCTCAGCTAGGAATAGGAGCTAGTAGAGCTGAAATGTCAGTCACTGCTATAAATCCCCCCCAATGCCTGAATAGGAGTTTGAGCCTGAGAAGGTGGTTAAAGGGGTTTCACCACGAAGTAAAATTGATGTGGGAAACTTGCAAACTAAATAATAGACATTTTCACCATTCATCATTATAAAAAAGTCTCCAGGGGATACGACCAGGACTGAGAGCTCCTCTGCCCTGGTCGCACATGCTCAGACATCACCTTTCCTCTAAGGCAGCTACTGAGTGTTCCAAACACAGGTGCTGACCATCTACTCCTGTCATCTCTACTCGTTAGTAATTAGTCAAACAGTGCAAATAAATAAAAAAGAAACCTCAATCAGGTCTGTGCATTGATGAAGAGAAAAAAAAACACAGGCTTGGTTCCTGCAGGGATGAACCTAGGCCTTAGTGTGTGAGGTAAAAACTTTACTTCGAAGCTACTCACTGTCTTTATATACATAAACAGACCTTTCTTTGACTACAGAGAGGAAAAGCCTGGTGATGTCATCCTGCTGGGTCACATGAAACAAATCACACACGCCCCCTTCTGAGCGCACAGAGCTGAAGAGCTGGATACAGGAGGTATGAAATGAGATTGAAATGAGATTGTGGCAAAAAGCCCTTTAATAGTGAAAACAGCCCAATGGGACAGCCTATTTTTGACCTAGTAGAGTGGGTCATTTGCAATAGAAATACAAATTAAACTTAAGAACAAACCTACAGACCCTATCTTGTTTGTAACCCTTATTATAACTTTAAAAAAAATCACATGGAGAGGCAATGAAAGTGTCTACACGGCTACATGGTACACATCTGAATACCTCTTTAGGGACTGCACAGGCGTTCACTTACTTCCTATGTAGCATGATCATCATAATCATTTCTAGATGAAGAATAGTCTTGCACTCACCAGTCTGGTTATTCTGGGCGTCCACATAGGTGAGTAGCCCTTTGTCAACAGGTCCTGTGGCGAAGGCAGCCCAGTTACCCTTCTTATGCACCTCTTCATTCTAGATGATGGAGCTAGAAGTCAGGCTCAGACTGGACCATAGGGCAGTAAAGGAACCCCAGTGAGCCCCTGGGCATTGCAGGCCCTTGGGCATGGCAGGCCTGGGGTTGCTTTTCAGAAAGACTAAGAGAGGCAGAGTGCAAGAATCATGTACAGTAGCTGCAGAATGAACTCCACTGGCAACCTAGTGTGATACTGGTAGAAGTCCTCTACCAGTCACTGTTTGACCGGGCTGGTCAGCCGCTCTCAGGACTAAGCCCTCTGTCACATTAACCTCCATTGACTAATAGGTGCACAGATGAGGTTGTCTCCTCCCTGGGACACTGTTCTAGGACTATTATAGCCTACCTACAACCATGCCACAATGCAGAGGCGTAACTTAAAGCTCCTGGGCACTGGTGCAAAAAGTGAAATGGGCCCCCCAGCTACCATGTGCCATTTGCAATACTGGTATCTCCTTATGTGGCAGAAGGGCTTTTGGGCCCCCTCAGGCCGCAGGGCCCGGTAGCGGTTGCTACCTCTGCACCCCCTGTCGCTACTCCCCTGCCTCAACACCATGCTCAACATCGTAATCCCTGTCATGAGTCTATGCCGATGGTTGGCTGCTGCTCCTCCTGACTGCAAGCCAGGACTAATGACGCAGTAAATGTTCAGCGGCGACATTCTTCGCAGTGACCCCTGAACGTAACACAACCACTAAGGGGTTGAGACAGATCAAAGGTAGTAAGGGTTACCATCTGACAAACTATTTAGAAAGTTACTTAATTTTGCATTTAGGAAGCAAATGAACAATCAAAAAAAATAAGTGCAATGGAGTCCATAGCTATTAAGGTGCTCCTCCCCATGCTTATCCCAGGATAGGAATCCAATCACTCCATCAAGCATTTGGGTGTGAAAGTTGTGACATTTTGAACTGGAATGTGACCATAATGAGGATATACAGCTCTGCCGGAGTGATATGAAGCACTGCGTTTTATAGTATCTTTATCGGCCTCGGGTTTTATCATTACTTACCTGATAAGGAAATCTGGCCTCATAGCCACTTATCTACAAGGTAATGAGAATTTTGCACATAGCACAGATTACAAGGTTTAGCAGTAAAGTAAGATCTGGTACAAATGTCACCTGGAAGAGTGGAATAATGTCAAGCGTAAAAGGAGACTTAACCAAGGTGTAACATGAAGCTCCTGGGTCCCAATGCAGAACCTGGAACAGCCCCCACCTGCTATATACGTATTACACTAGTATCTCCATATTCGGCAGAGGAGGCCTTTAGGGCCTTCAGGACCCAGAATCAATTGGGGTTACTGCCTCTATACAACCTATAGCCACATTTCTGGTTTAAACCCAAAAAACACACGTTGAAGGGGTGTTCCTATTTCAGACATATATGGATGTAGGAGGCATATCTATAATTTGTCTCATTGGTGCGGGCCACACTTTTAGGCCCCCATTTATCTGGAGAATGGGCCACAGAAAGTTTCTGCGCAGAATGGAGATGAGTTTGCGCATGCACAGTATTCAACTTTCTGTCTTATGGGAGTGCCTAGTGGTGTGTTTGGCTGTACTTGGGACACCGTTTGAAATGAACAGAGAGTGCGACCTCCTCTTCGTTCAGGGTGCTGACTTTTACAGGGGAAGGGAATGCTGTCTCTGAAAGAGGGGAGAAAAAAAATTCTTAAATTGCTTGTTTGGGTCTTATTCATTACCCTGTGAGGTTTTCTGTATAATTTTCCTGTGCTGTATGTAACCTTCCTTCTCTGCAGCCAGGCAGTAGCATTTTCTGTTTAAAATTTTTTTTCCTTTGCGCTTTAAAATCACAAACCCCAGAGTCCTTTGCTGTGCTTTGTCCATCTTCCTCACTCCAAAACTCAAAATCTCAGTATGTGCCCCCTTTTCCCATGTTAAAGGCTTTAGGAGGCAAGACCAAAGGAGTCTGGCTTCAAAAGCTACCCTAAAAAAGCCACACTCTTTTAGTCACCTGATCCCCTAGACTCAACACAGAGCTGTTTCCTGTGTGTAGAGACACAGAACTACTGAGCTTCCTGTTGTTAATCAGCTGATGAAGGGCAGCAGTAAGCCCACAGAAAATGTAATGAAAGTTTGTTACAAAAGTTTCTAACTATGGGAAACATTTTTAAAAATCGATTTTTTTTTCCATTGGGTGCAGTGGCTGTGGTCAGCTCATTTTGGCAAAGCCTTCTTCAGGCTACACAGACTTGGGAGAAAAATAAGGACAGAAAATAGTGCAAAGTAAAAGTGGAACAATTGCCAATAGCAACCAGGTTTTATTGATTAGTTTATTAGACTTCGGTGGGGCCGTTATTGTGTGGGGAGGGACGTGGATCCAAAAGTTTGTGGCATATTATATCTGATCATGCCGAAGTATGGAGCATTACTTCTAGGGGAGAATAACTTTGATATATGGTCCTGGTGCTACGCCAGATGACCTGGCCTCCACATTCACCAGACCTGAACCCAATCGAGATGGTTTGGGGAGAGCTGGACCGTAGAGTGAAGGCAAAAGGGCCAACAAGTGCTAAGCATCTCTGGGAACTCCTTCAAGACTGTTGGAAGACCATTTCAGGTGACTACCTCTTAAAGCTCATCAATAGAATGCCAAGAGTGTGCAAAGCAGTAATCAAAGCAAAAGGCGGCTACTTTGAAGAACCTAGAATATAAGACAGATTTTCAGTTGTTTCACACTTTCTTGATAAGTATATAATTCCACATGTGTTAATTCATAGTTTTGATGCCTTCAGTGTGAATCTACAATTTTTATAGTCATGAAAATACAGAAAACTCTTGGAATGAGAAGGTGTGGCCAAACTTTTGGTCTGTACTGTAGATCTTGGTAAAGATCTCTATATTGACCTTTAATATATTTAATCATATTGTGTCCTCCCACAAAACTGTCTTTTCTCTAAACTAAATAACTCTAATCTTGCTCATCTTTGTATCACCATTTTCTCAGACAAGTAACTTTTATCTTCAACAGAGCTGTGTGATGCTTTGTGTTTTTTGGGAGGTCTAATTTTAATTGGTACTACTTTAGATTGATTGTATGTGGCTTTTTGATCCTTTTTTATTCCATGTTTTGGGTCGAGGCAAAATGACCAAAAACCCCCCACAATTCTGGCATTTTCTTATGGCACTCGTGCAGGATATGTAACATAATAATGTTTTAAATTGGACTTTTATGGATGAGGTGATACCAAGTATGTTTGTTTTTTAATACATTTTTTTAATAAATGGATAAATGGCAAAAGGAGGTTGAATTTGCAAATATATATATATATATATATATATATATAGTTTTGCAGTAATATTTAGCTTTAACATGTGATCGCTTTTACTATATATCGTAGTATTGATATATTGCTGTATATAGGCACTTCATTCATCTCTTATTACACCTTGCCGATGTTGTTGTGGGGGTACCAATTGGGAATTACATTGGACCTCATATTTTAATCATTTATACGCAATTTCCAAATTTTTAAGTGTCTGGAATCTGAATTATTTGTGGCCCCAGCAGCTAGCAGTAATAGCCAGCTGTACATAACAGTTGACAACCGCCACATACAGTGTGGGCAAAGCAGGTGAGCACGCTCCATACCCCCTTGTACATAACCCTGTGTTCATTTGCGCTTGGGGGTTGACTCATCTGCAGTCACATCCAGCTACGGATAGCCAGTGTGGTCTTTTCCTATACCCATTCACATAATTTAGCAGCCCAATATTAAAAAGCAGTTGTCAAGGATTCCAAAAACATGGCTGATTTCTTCTGAAAACAGCGCCACATCTTTCCATAGGTTGCGTAGGGTATTGCAGTCTAGCTCCATTTACTGAATTGGAGCTGAGCTGCAATACTGGGTGCCATAGACAGATGTTATTGTCTTTTTGTAAGAAATTGGCCACGTTTTTCTAATCCTATTCGAACCCTTTCACCGCTTGTCATTGGGATATAATACGTTGAGCCTTTTCTTCCCATTTCAGGTACATACTTCAGCGTCCACTGACACCGTAAGATGGTATTAATGAGAATTAGATTAATGAATTGACCCATTTGATTATAAATGCAAATCAATAGTTTGTTTTACTGTATGAGACTCCATGTAATGGATCGTGAATACAAAAAAAGAAATCATTAGCGCGTGTGCACCGGGCATTGTAAAGACGACGGGGCGATCAGTGATATAAATGAGATAATTGTTTAAGTTATAAGGAAAATCAATGTGTTGCTTTGAAAAGACACAGAGCTCCTCATAAATTAGCAGAAGTGCACTGTGCCGAGGGATGCCTGGCTGTGTCGTTACCAGATCAGTTTCAGATGCTCTGAGACCTCCTCAGATAGACTGCAATGTGCCCACGTGGTCATAGGGTATTCTTTGTATGGTGTTTATTGGATATACTTTATTGGTGTGCCTCTACATCAGGGGTCTTCAAACTGTGACCCTCCAGCTGTTGGGAAACTACAACTCCTATCATGCATTTATATAATTACTAACAGTGAACATGATGGGAGTTGTAGTTTCCCAACAGCTGGAGGGCCGCAGTTTGGAGACCCCTGCTCTACATGATATTACTGCTAAGTAGGGTATGGATTTCACCATCTGAACAATCCAAGACTTCTGCCTCAGATGTTTACTTTGTATGCAGCTCGTTTCACCATGGTTTTGGTTGTGGATTAACTCCATTAAGTAAGACTAATCCGCACCCTGGCTCCCGGGACAGCTTCCTGTGTGTCACCCACATAGAAACCACATCTAGAAGTGACAGATCTCTTGAAAAGATTGCAAAACTATTAGGGACATAAGGATGTGGTTTGCATGCAGAATCCGTATGAAAATCCACTGCGTTCGCAAAGCCCTAGGTTTTGTCACAAATAGAAGCCGCTGCCTTAGGGTATGTTCACACGGCACAATTTCGGCACGCATTTTGCGTCGTATTTGCGCTCTAATACGGGCGAGATGTGCGCCGAAATTAGAGTAATCCATAGTTCTCATAGAGAACTATGGATTACGCCTCCTCTCCCCAGGTGTACAATACGATCGTAATGTATGTGCGGGGAGATAAGTGACATGTCACTTATTCGCGCCGTGAGTAATGACAGTCTATGACAGTCTCCCGTGTCGCAGGAGTACGCGCCGGTCAGCGAGACTCCCAAACACCCGGCGTAAGTGTGCTGGTGTACTGTACGCCCCGCAATTACGCCGTGTGAACATAGCCTTAGTGTTGTGTTCAGACTACAGAGGTGAAAGCAACATTTTGTCAAGGGTGGTGGGTCTCAAACTTGATTATAAAGGAGATATAGAGGTAAGAGACACTGTGGGCCTCGTGTATGAAAACTGTGTAAGGGTATGTTCACACGGCTGATTTTGACGTGGTTTTCGAAGCGTTTTTCGGAGCAGCATCAAAACCTCGTCTGAAACAGGCTTCTTCAGAAGAGGTTTTAGAGGTGTTTCTTGACGAGGATTTGCACGAGGTTTTCACCCATACAAATTAATAGCCAGGTCAAAAACTGCGCCAAAAAATGCATCAAAAACCATGCCGAGAAGCGCACCTAAAACACGCTTCAAGAATTGACATGACGCTTCTTTTTCAGCTCCCAAAACAGCTTCCAAAGAAGCGCGTAAAAACCTTGTCATGTGTGAACTACAGCGCTGTTTTACATAGGAATCAATTAAATGAACTTGGGACTTTTTGGGCATGGAAATGCTCCGAAAACCTCATCCAAATAATCCGTGTGAACATACCCCAAGACTTTCTTTGTTGCCCATAGCAACCGATCGGAGCTCCCCTTTCAATTTTTTCAGAGCATTATATGAAATGAGGGGAGCACTGATTGGTTGCTATGGGCTGAAAACCCATACAGTTGGGACAAGGCCGAAGAGTACTATACTGCATACATACAAAATGTTTCCATATGGTAACATAAAAAGTGCTTATATATTCTTTCAACCAACATATAACACGTTTGTTAATGTCATTATTTTTTTTAGCTGTATTAATACACAGCTGTCATGGGGACACCTGCCATGCACGGTCCAACAGACCCCTAAATGAAATCAGACCTTAGATGAGACCTCAGAATTAATACCAGATGCTAAATTTATTAATACTCTAGCCCAGACTGCTAAATTAATCAGACCTCTGAACATACCTCTAAATTAAAGGGTTTTTGCCACGAAGTAAAATTGATGTGGGAAACTTGCAAAACTAAATAATAAATATTTTCACCATTCATCATTATTAAAAATTCTGGACCGTTTTTGTTTTAGCTGCTCCTTTAGTGATCCATTGTTTACAGCTCGTCTCCAGGGGATACGACTATGGCTGAGAGCGTCTCAGTCCTGGTCGCACATACTCAGACATCACCTCTCCTCTCACGCAGCTACTGAATGTTCAAACCCCGGGTGCTGTCACTCTACTCCCGTCCTGTTCTCCTTAGTAATTAGTCAAACAGTGCAAATAAATAAAAAAAGAAACCTCAATGAGGTTTGTGCATTGATAAAGAGAAATAAAATCCACAGGTTTGATTCCTGCAGGGGTTTGAACCTAGGACCCTTGTGTTGTGAGGTAAAAGCTTTACCTCTGAGCTACTCACAGATTTATACATAAACAGACCTTTCTTTGACTACAGAGAGGAAAGGCATGGTGATGTCATCCTGCTGGGTCACATGATATGCAATTCAAATAAATCACACACGCCCCCTTCTGAGCACACACAGCTGAAGAGCTGGATGCAGGAGGTATGAAATTAAATCATGGCAAAACCCCTTTAATTCAGATTCCAAACCTGACCACTAAATTAATCAGACCAGAAAACAGTCAGCTAAACTAATTCGGATCCCAAAACTAATTCAGATCCCAATCCTGACCACTAAATTAATCAGACCAGAGAACAGTCCCCTAAAATAGACCCTGCAGCAGTCCCCTAAACTAATTTAGACCCTAAACCTGGCCTCTAAATTAATCAGACCAGAAAACAGTCACCTAAACTAATTCAGATCCTAAACCTGACCACCAAATTAATCAGACCCCTAAATTAAAGCACAGTCTATTGGCATGGTCGGTCCTCAGCTAGCTGCAAGCTGAATATGCATGAGAATGAGGAGGGTAGCACTCGCCGCTGTCCTCCTCATCCACTTCTATGGGAGTTCTGAATATAGTGTGTGTGCTTGGCTATATTTGGGAGGTCCCATAGAAGTGATTGAGGATGATGGTCGCAAGCGCCACCCTCATAATTATCTTGCACGGTCGGCCCGCAGCTTGCTGCCACTAGACTTTGCATTGTGGGGACACCCCTTTAAAATGGTTGGGGATAGGAAGATGAGTATAACGTTATCTTTTTTTACCCACCTTGACCCCATTTAATATTATTTTTCTTTCATTGTACAACAGGTGCCAAGTATGCTGAAAGGGAGTGTTCCCATCTCTCACACTGCTGGCACGTTGATAGGATATGCCATCTTGGTGTGATAGGTGGAGGTCCAAAACATGGACCCATCTCTGATAGGGTCCCACAAAAATCTTCATTCAGGATGGAGAGTAGGCTGCACATGACTCTCCATTCTGTTCTATGGGAGCTATGAGCACAGCTGAGAAGTGTATTCATCTGTACTGAACTCCTATAGAACAGAATCCCAGAGCTGGGACCTGCACCCATCACACATTGATGGCATACCCTATTGAAATACCATCAATGTGTGAGATGGGAACACCACTTTAAGCTTGTATCAGGATCTTCCCTAATCCTGTTTTTTAAGTTGTACCCCAACATAAATGCTGCAACAAAAAGAGCCAGTTATAACACTAGGGCGGATAAAATAAAACATCACAGCATCCGAACAACCCCAGAACTGCTAAACATGAACAAGCCTCTTCACCAAACAAGGATTCATCTCTGTCCCAAAGTTCATCCAGATTGAAGAAGCCCACTGCCCAGTCCATCCCTCTTTATGATTTTACAGTTCAGTTCTCAGGAGGGAAACTGCCTGTGACAAAAAATACTCATTATATTCATCCTGTGCTGAAAAACATTGCTCAGGCTCCTGTCCGAGCACCACGGAGCATGCACAGGTAGAATTTGGGGCTCCTGGAACACAATGCAAAATTTGTAACATGGCTCCCACCTATCGTGGGTCATATATACTTCTGGTGTCATATACAAGGGTTTTGGCCTCATAGGCACCAGGGGTTGGGGGTGACTGCTACCGCTGCTATGCCACTGTGAGAAAGAGATATCTTGGCCCCTGTCTTCAAATCCTGTTCTGATTCTCCTTGTTTTTAGGTTTTTAACCCCATACCAACATGTGATGTATGGGGAAGTCATCATGCTGGAGTGGAGTGGAGTTGAGTTCACTCTATAGGTGGCGGGTGATGGCTGTCAATTACAGCTGACACCCACCACTAACAGCCGGGAATGGAGCCAGCTCTGATCCCCGCTGTTTAACCCTGTAGACGCCGCAGAGTCTAAATGAATGCTATGCACCATTCCTCCCTCCAAACGGCCTCCCCCATGACAAGATTGCGGAGTACCAAGCAGTTGTCATGGCAGCTGTATGCTTAATAAAGGCTTTTATAGCTGTCATGTTACAGTTTCTGTTACTTCCTGCCTTAGGCAGGAAGTAATAGAGGTGCCATCTTGGTACATCCTTCTGCACTAAATATATATAATGCTTTTAATATTTCTCTTGTAGTCCTCCTAGGGTACTTGACCACTAGGGGGCTCGATCACATGTACATTATTCTACATTACAATAAATTAGACAGGAAGTAATAGAAGTGCCATCTTGGTACACCCTTCTGCATTATATATTTATATATATTATGCAGAAAGGTGTACCAGGATCCTGTTTCTATTACTTTTTGCCTAATTTATAATAATACAGAATGGTGTACAAGTGATAGCGCCCCATAGTATTCAAGTGGTCTAGGGGAACTACAAGTACAAATGTAAAAATATTATTATTATTATTTTTTTTAAAAAAAAAACAACTTTTTTTTTAAAGTTTAAATGATCCACCCTTTTGCCATTTTACAAATAAAAAAGTTACACATAATTGATATCGCCTTGTCCGTAAAGTCCGATCTATTAAAATATAACATCATTCATCCCGTACACTGAACACTGTAGAAGAAAAAAAAAATCCAAATCCAAAATTGTGGGTTTTTTGCATCCCCTAAAAATTGGAATAAAAAGTGATCAAGAGGTCGCATCTATCCCAAAATGGTATCAATAACTACACTTCAGTCTGTAAAAAATCTACACGTGCTTAATTTCATAGGTGAAAAAACAAAAAAGTTATTGGTGATAGAAAAATGGCGCTGCGGCCCAAAGTTAAGAAATAGAGATTTTTTTTGTTAAAGCACTAAAACATAATGAAAGCCCTACATGTTTTGTATTACCGAAATTGTCTGCAGAATACAGACAACACATCATTTATACGGATGTGTGAACATCATAAAAACCGCCTCCTAAAAAAAAAATACATTTTGTCTTAGAATCTTTTTTGTTTTACGGTCAATGGCACCAAAAGTACATCTTATCCCGCAAAAAACAAGCCCTCATATGACTATGTAGATAGAAAAATAAAAGTTATGGCTCTTGGAGGGCAGGGAGGAAAAAAATAAAGAGACCAAAAATTAGGATCACATGGCGGGAAGGGGTTGAAATACAGAAACTAAGACACAAATATTTTTATTTTAGGGTATTTTGGCCATAGATTTCCTGGTACTTCCTGAAAAAGTATTTGCAGTTTTATATAAATAAACTTTATAATTGTACAATGAAAATTGCTTCTATGTAAAGGCCATTAAAAGATATGACACTATAGAGATCAAAAGGGGTAATAGATGTCTTTGGGGAGAAGCACTATGTCAGTGTGTGAGGATTTAATCACCTTTTTCACCTCACTCAATATTTGCATATAACACAGACTTATGGGAAAAGAGCTCAACTCTGCAGTGCCATTTATTGGATGTAGCAATCCTCAATTTACGTGTGACCCACTGAGCCCTCCAATGTGACAAGGATTCAAGCCAAGTCACAGGTATTGAGGATTGTTACATCCAATCGAGACTGCTGAAGAGTTAAGCTCTTTTCCCATAAGCCTTTGTTATATATAAAGATTCATGAAAGGGAAATCATGGAGCTATATGTTTTTGTTTTATTGCCAAAACTGGTTAAATCTTATAGAAATGAGGTTGGTTTTTGGATGTTTTTCAAGTTGAACAGTTGGTCAAAAATGACTTTGGCATCACCTAGCTGATGCCTTCAAACCTTGGCTGTATACTGAACGCATCCTCCAGCCTAGAGCTAAGATAGTACAAATGCCACCTCTACAATATACTTGAAGACCTCTTTTTGTGAGGACATACAGCCTGAAAGAACTAGAGGTCTTCTCCTCCTGTGTGGATTTGTCCTGCAGGTGTGAAGAGTATTAGCTGTTTTCCGGGCATCTGCTATTTGTGGTTTTTGTTGGGCCTAGAGCTGCTTAATTTGCATAAACACCCGACAAAAAGCATCACAATGCAAAGTTTTCCATGTGAACCTTGGTTGTATTCCAAACAATTTATAGAAAATAAACATTTGCATTTTCACCTAATTAACATTGTTCCAACAAATGTCTACAGCCCCGGGGGAAAGCAAATTTTAAGTCCCGCTAGCCTGTCCTCTGGTTTTCACAGCACCTCTGCCCCTGTGCCCTTTTTCTACAAACCATAATGACGTTTTAAACTGTTTTCTCCATACATTTTCCATCCATCCTGCCTGGGGGGGGCCCTTTTTCAATTTTTTTCTGTGCTTTTCCTACCCAGCTCCTGCCTGCTCTGTCCTTTCTATCTCCTCAGCTCCTGCCTGCTCTGTCCTTTCTATCTCCCCAGCTCCTGCCTGCTCTGTCCTTTCTATCTCCCCAGCTCCTGCCTGCTCTGTCCTTTTATTCCTCGCCCTGCCCGTCTGCCTTTCTATTCCCCGCTCCTGCCCGCCTGTCCTTTCTACTCCCCAGCCCTGCCCCGCTCTGTCCCTTCTCCCGCTCTGCCTGCCGTCCTTTCATCTCCCCCGCCCGCCTGCCCTTTTCTTTTCTATTTTCCCCCCCTTCCTGCTTGTCCTTTCATCCTTCGCCCTGCCCCCTCTGTCCTTTCTATCTCCCCCCGTCCCGCCTGCTCTGCCTTCTATCTCCTGTCCGCTGCTCCCCTTTCCTATCTTCATCCTGCCTGCCTGTCCTTTTTTATCTCCCCGCTCCTTCCGCTCTGTCCTTTTTTTTCTCTTCAGCTCCTCCGCCTGTCCTTTCTTTCTCCCCAGCTCCTGCCTGCTCTGTCCTTTCTATCTCCTCGTCCGCCCCCGCTCTGTCCCCCTTTCTATTCCCCCGCTTCCTTTTCCTGTCGTCCTCTATCTCCTCAGCTCCTGCTTGCTCTGTCCTTTCTATCTCTCCAGCTTCTTCCTGCTCTGTACTTTCTATCTCACCAGCTCCGTCTGGGGTCTGTCCTTCCCCTTCCCAGCCCTGTCTGCTCTGTTTTTTTCTCTCCAGCTCCTTCCTGCTCTGTCCTTTCTATCTCTCCAGCTCCTGCCTGCTCTGTCCTTTCTATCTCTCCAGCTCCTGCCTGCTCTGTCCTTTCTATCACCTGAGCTCCTGCCTGCTCTGTCCTTTCATTCCCCCGTCCTCCCCGCTCTTCCTTTCTACTCTCCGCTCCTGCCCTCCTTTTCCCCCTTTCTATCTCCCGCCCGCCGCCCGGCCATCGCCCCGCCCCTGCCTGCTCTGTCCTTTCTATCTCCCCAGCTCCTGCCTGCTCTGTCCTATCTCCCCAGCTCCTTCCTCCTCTGTCCTCTCTATCTCCTCAGCTCCTGCCTGCTCTGTCCTTCGCCCCCCCGCTCCTGCCTGCTCTGTCCTTTCTTCTTCCAGTCCCCCTGCTCTTCCCCTATCTCTCCAGCCCTGCCTGCTCTGTCCCCTCTTTTCTCCTCAGCTCCTGCCGCTCTCCTTCTACCCCCCAGCTCCTGCTGCCCTTGTCCTTTTTCATCTCTCCCCGCTCCTGTCTGCTCTGTCCCTATCTCTCCAGCTCCTGCCTGCTCTGTCCTTTTAAATTCCCCCGCTCCGTTGCTCTTTTCCCTATCTCCTCAGCTCCTTTTGTTGTCCTTCTCCCCGCCCTGGATCTGTCCTTTTCCCCCCCCTCGTCCTTCCTGCTCTGTCCCTTTTATTTATCCACTCCTGCCTGCTCTCTCCTCCTTTTTCCTCGCTCCCGCTGTCTGTCCTTTCTTCTCTCCGCTCCTGCCGCTCTGCCTTTCTATTCTCCAGCCCCTGCCTGCCTGCCTTTTCTGTTCCCACTCCGCCCGCCTTCCATCTTCTTGGCTCCGTCTTTTTTCGGGCCACTCCTCACCCTCCGCTCTGTCCTTTCTATCTCCCCAGCTCCTGCCTGCTCTGTCCTTTCTATCTCCCCAGCTCCTGCCTGCTCTGTCCTTTCTATCTCCTCAGCTCCTGCCTGCTCTGTCCTTTCTATCTCCCCACCCTGCCCGCTCTTCCCTTTTTATCCCCCAGCTCCTCCTGCCTTTCCTTCCCTTTCCCCTCTCCCCCCCCCCCCCCCCCCCCCCCCCCCGCCCCCCCCCCCCCCCCCCCCCCCCCCCCTGCCTGCTCTGTCTTTTTTATTTCCCCCCCCCTGCCTGCTCTGTCCTTTTCTCCCCCAGCTCCTGCCTGCTCTGTTTTTCTTTTCCTCACTCCTGCCTCTCTGTCCTTTATTCCCCCCTCTGTTTTTCCCCGTCTGTCCCTATCTTCTAGGGTTTTTCCTGTTCTGCTCTGTTCCTTCCTCCCCAGCTCCTTCCCGCCGTCCTCTTATTCCCCAGCTCCTGCCTGCTCTGTCCTATCTCTCCAGCTCCCGCCTGCTCTGTCCTTTCTATCTCCGCAGCTCCTGCCTGCTCTGTCCTCTCTATCTCCTCAGCTCCTGCCTGCTCTGTCCTGTCTATCTCCCCAGCTCCTGCCGCTTTCCTTTTTTTAATCCCCCAGCCCTGCCTGCTTTGTCCTCCTATCTCCCCAGCCCTCCTGCTCTGTCCTTTCTTCTCCCAGCTCCTGCCCGCTCTGTTTCCTTCTTTTTCCCAGCTCCCCGCCTGCCTGTCCTTCTATTCCTCCCCTCCGCCGCTCTGTACTCTCTATCTCCTCAGCTCCTGCCTGCTCTGTCCTCTCTATCTCTCCAGCTCCTGCCTGCTCTGTCCTTTCTATCTCCCCAACTCCTGCCTGCTCTGTCCTATCTTCGGGGTCCTGCTGCCGTCCTATCTCTCCGCCCCCCTGCCCCTGTCCTTTTCTATCTCCCGCTCCGCCTTCGTCCTCTCATCTCTTCAGCTCCTGCCTGCTCTTTCCCCCTTTTTATCTCCCCCCGCCCCCGCCTGCTTGGCCTTTTTTTTCTCCTCGCTCCGCCCTGCTCTGTCCTATCTCCTCAGCTCCTGCCTGCTCTGTCCTTTCTATCTCCTCAGCTCCTTCCTGCTCTGTCCTTTCTATCTACCCAGCTCCTGCCTGCTCTGTCCTTTCTATCTCTCCAGCTCCTTCCTGCTCTGTCCTTTCTATCTCTCCGCCCCTGCTGCCTGTCCCTTTCTTTCCCCTTAGCCCTGCTGCTCTTCCTTTCTATCTCCCATCCTTCCTGCTCGTCCTTTCTATTCCCCAGCCCCTGCCTGCCCCCGTCCCCTCTATTCCCCCCGCTCCTTTTTGCCTGTCCTTTCTATTCCTTTTGCTCCTGTCTGCTCTGTCCTTTTATCTCCCCCCAACCCTGCCTGCTCTGTTTTCCCATTTCTAGGCTCCTGCCTGCTCTGTCCTATCTCCTCAGCTCCTGCCTGCTCTGTCCTTTCTATCTCCCCAGCTCCTGCCTGCTCTGTCCTTTCTATCTCCCCAGCTCCTGCCTGCTCTGTCCTTTCTATCTCCCCAGCTCCTGCCTGCTCTGTCCCTTTCTTTTCTCCTCAGCCCTGCCCGCTCAGTTTCTTTTTCATCTTTTCCCCAGCTCCTGTCTGCTCTGTCCTTTCTATCTCCTCAGCTCCTGTCTGCTCTGTCCTATCTCCTCAGCTCCTGTCTGCTCTGTCCTTTCTATCTCCCCAGCTCCTGCCTGCTCTGTCCTTTCTATCTCCTCAGCTCCTGCCTGCTCTGTCCTTTCTATCTCCTCAGCTCCTGCCTGCTCTGTCCTTTCTATCTCCCCAGCTCCTGCCTGCTCTGTCCTTTCTATCTCCTCAGCTCCTGCCTGCTCTGTCCTTTCTATCTCCCCAGCTCCTGCCTGCTCTGTCCTTTCTATCTCCCCAGCTCCTGCCTGCTCTGTCCTATCTCCCCAGCTCCTTCCTGCTCTGTCCTTTCTATCTCCTCAGCTCCTGCCTGCTCTGTCCTTTCTATCTCCCCAGCTCCTGCCTGCTCTGTCCTTTTTTTTCTCCAGCTCCCTTTCCCGCCGTCCCTTTTTATCTCTCAGCCCGCCTGTCTGTCCCATCTAGGGGAACTCCTGCCGTCGTTTTTTTTCTCTATAGCCCGTTTCCCCCTGTCCTTTTTTTACATTTGCTCCTTGTTGCCCCCGTTCTCCCCTTTTTCACAGGTTTACCTCGTGTTCTTTTTTACACGCGTGCTTGCCCTGTATTTCCTTTATGTATATGTGCTGCCGCCCTGTCGCTCTATTATACACAACTGCTGCCTGCCTAATCCTTTAAAAACCCTTCTTACCCAAAACCCGCTTGCCCTGGTTTTTTTTTTTTTTTCTAATTTTTCTCTAAGATGGTTTTTTATGCAGCCCCTACAGCAAGAAAAGTGCCAACATTTTGGCACACTTTTTGGTACCAATGAAGCGCATTTTAGACTTTATTGTTAAATCTGCCCCACATCTTTTTTGTTCCCCAAATAATACTGTCATTCAGTTTTCATAAATGTGGCTCATAGTGTTTAAATAAAACAACCATACAATGCGGGGGGCCTAGCTGGGGGATCATGGGCCCCGGGGCAAAATTTGCTTAGGGTCCCCCCTACCCCCAAAAGAACGACATTTCTATTTAAAGGGATTGTCTAATAGAATAAAATTTATTTCAAATGGGGCCAAAGAAATGGGCCCAAAGTATATGTTCCCTCTTGCCCCTTCCCCCAATATTATCGGTATTCTGTGGGTCAGTAAGTATACAAGGGCCACATTATCAGTGCATGTCACCACAATAAAGTGACTAATATCACCATAATGTTACTGACCAAACCAGTATACCAAGACCAATAGCAACAATATACAAAGACCAAATAATATCGTCACATATCACTACCATATAGTGATTAATACCGCCATACTGTTACTCATCAAATCAATATATCAAGAACAATAATAACGCCACATCATGACCACATATCACCAACATAAACGGTCTGAATAATACCACTGTACTGTTACTTAATATAAACGGTTACACTAAGACCACCATACAGTGACCACATAGTGGTAGATTCCGGTGTACACCGGCTCTGCAGACTGTATATTATATCCATACAGTGACCCTATAGTGGTACATATGGTACATATAACACACCCTTATACACTCTGCTTCCCCCACCCTCTAACACCCCCTTCTCCACCCTCTCCCACTCAGTTCCCCCTCCCATATAACACAGCCTTATATAATCTGCTCCGCCCACCCGTATTACACACCCTCATACACTCCGCTCCCCCCCCCCCTTTTTTTTTTGAGGCAGGAGATAGATGGGGAGTAATCTGCATTTATCACGTTTGTTCATATTTAGTGTCAAAATGGCCCATGGTGCAATTCCTGGTCTCCATCAAGGTGGCATTTCAATCATTTTGCCCATGTGCATCTTAGATATGTGTGTGTCCTGCAGGGTTGTGTGCCCACGTACAAATTTTAGGGCTGTTATGTACATGACATTGGTTGTGCATAACCAAGATTGTATTAGGGAGGCACAGATAGAAACACAGATAGTCGGGAGAGAGAAAGAGAGATAAAAACAGAACAGGTAACGAATTTTTCCAGGTCTTCACTGTCCAAATTATCGAATTAAACATTGGGCAATTGGAGCTCAGTTTCCTGATTCTTTAGGCTGAAAGGAGTGCACCCGTGTGGTCTTCTGCTGCTGTAGCCCATCTGCCTCAAAGTTCCCGTACTGTGTGTTCAAGATGCTCTTCTGCCTACCTTGTTGTAACGTGCTATTTTAGTCAAATGTTCCTTTTTACAGCTCGAACCACTCCCATTCTCCTTTACCTCTGGAAACAACAAGGCATTTTTCCCGCCCACAGGACTGGCCGCTCACTATTTTTTTCTTTTTTCGGACCTTCTCTTAAACCCTAGAGATGGTTGTGCAAAACCCGGAATCAGCAGTTTCCCGAAATACTCAGACCACCTTCTGCCCAACAACCATGCCACTTCAAGGGACCAAATCACCTTTCTTTTCCCCCAAATGGCCTTTGGGAAAGCAGGAGATTGTCTTGACCATTTTACATGCCAAATGCACTGGGTTCCCCAGTGATTGGGTGTTAAAATTAAGGGTTAAAAGAGCGTTGGGCAGGGGTAAATAAAAATTGCCTGATTTAACTCTGCTTTCCCCCCCCCTAAACACACCCTTAACACCCTTATCCACTCTTTTCCCCCTCCCATATAAACAGCCTAATACCTGCTCCCCCCCACCCAAACACACCCTCATACACTCTGCTCCCCCCCCCTTTTTTTTTTTGAGGCAGGAATAGATGGGAGAAATTGCATTTACACGTTTTTTTCATATTTCATGTCAAAATTTCTTGGCTTCCGCTCATCAATGTGGCATTTAATCTTTTTTTGGGGCCCATGTGCACAATATTGTTTTCCGCGGTTTTCCCACGTACAAATTTTGGGGTTATTACATGACATTGGTTTCATAACCAAGATTGTTTTAGGACCAATAGAAAACAGATAGGGGGAGAGGAGAAAAAGAGAGAAGAAAAAATAGAAAATGGTTATGGCTTGTAGTAATTTTGGTTTGTGGGGCTATTCACTGCGGGTACTATTTTGACTTAAATATCATGTGGTGCAACGGGGTTATGGAATCTTTTTCTAAACATAGAGGGGCATATATATTGTTAGTCACTTATTTATTGCTATTCACTGACAGGTATCAGAAAATTGACTTTTAGGGCCCTGTAAACCCCACCGGGTCGAGGCCCTTTTTCCCCCGCCATTTTTCCGGCAATCTGCCCCTATTTAGCGGGGCCCGGGGGCGCTCATACAAACTTTAAAGTCCCCCCGCCCCCCAGTGTAGGGGCAAATGGGGGGGAACATTTGGGCTTGGGGGCGCTGCGCCTTTCTTCGCCGTCCGAGAATCTCCTCATACATGGGGGTAAAATCCCCGTCCCCCCAGGGGGTGGGTGCAGTGCACTTGGGGCCCCGTGCGGGACTGCGCCGAAATCGTTACGATGCAACAGCGGGACGGCGAGAAATCATTCCAATTCTCGATATAAAGCAAAAATCGCCTTATAAACTTTCTACATTTTTTGGGGTCTAAATCCCCGGCAGGCGATTAAAACAGAACAGCAGCAAAGCAGATCGAAGACGCGCAGAATCTCCGCCCGCTCCGTCAGCAAGGGGATTCCCAAAAAATCCCCTTTTAAAAGGGCAAAACATTCAAAAAGACTAAATTACAAAATACACTCTTAAAAAATAAAATCATTTTCCCCAAACCAAAACGGCACAATATCAAAAATATGATATTGTAAATTCCCGGGGAAATACAGTAATTCAAACCTGAAACCAATCTCATTGGGGGGCAAAACCCGGGCCATCAAATAAGCGACAAACCCCATTCAGCCTATGGGGGAAATTACCAATCAAAAGGGACGACAAACCCCATTTAGCCTATGGAAAATTAGACCAATCAAAATAGGACACAAACCCCATTCACCTATGGGAAAAAGGGACCAATCATTTTCAAACGGGACTTTAAAATACAGTAAAAAGGCAGAAACGGCTTTTGGTTGAACACGGGGCTCCCCCAGCTTCCCACTCAACGTACACTTTCCTCATAGATTCTATGGGAAAAAGAATTCGAGGGGTCTGTGATTGGCTAATTTAAAAACCGCCGTAATTGGCCCAAAGGGGAAAGCGAGCGACCCCTATTTTTGTAATCAATCTAAATAAGCGTAATGGCCAACACATTAAACACAAACCCCAAGTTTCACGATGTTATATAAAAGAATCCAATATTCTAACGAAAAAAAATTAATTTCCAAAAAATCATGTTTTTTTTCTTTAAATTTTCGTTAGCCAAGGGATCAATATATGGTCTCGAAAAAAAAAAAAAACAGATTTAAATTAATATTTTTTTTTTCTTTACCACATATAAGTTTTCCTTTTTATACACATCTGACAACTTCTGAAGTTTTTAAATTTGATTCGCCATATACAGTTTGATTTAAATTTCATTAAAAAACCCAAGGAGCCGTCGCCTCCCATTGGCCCAAATTTACGGGGGCTCTTTAAATACCAATCACAAGCGCGCTCAAATTTTTTTTCCCCCCATAAACTCTAAAAAGTACTCCCCTCTTTTGGCTAAGCTGGAGGGCCCCCCCGCGCTTCAAAAACACTCTTTCTGCTTTAAACTAAATTTGAACTGCCCCCTTTAATATGATTGGCCTTTTTTTCTCCATAGGCTAAATGGGGTTTGTCCCCTCCATTCTGTTTGGTAAATTTCTCCTCCATAATAGAATGGACTTTTGCTCCTTTTCTGTTTGGCGGGTTTATCCGCCCAAGGGAAAAAACTTAAACAATTTAATTTTACTGTTTTTCCCGAAATTTCTCTCTATGGCAATTCCCTATACCCGGGTCTCGGCAAAAAACGCGTTGTTCGGTTTTAACTGCTTTATTTTTAACAATTTTTCCCTTTTTTTTTTTTTTTTTTTTTTTTTTGAAGCCAATTGTTCCTTTTTTTTTTCTGATCATGTTTTACACTTAAAAAAATATTTTTTTATTAATACTTCATCCCCGCACCGCTGACGCCACTTTTCAGTGCGCCCCAACTCCCCATAACATAAAATGGAAAGTAGCTCGCGCCTTTTGGGGCGGGATACCCAAAGCTCCCGCACCAGCCAATCCTTTTTTCGTCTTTTTACTGAATTTTAATTTACCCCCGTGATTCTTTTGGGCCAAACTCCCATGGGGAAATTAAGGCTTTTGTCGCTCTTTCTGATTGGCTTCCCTCCTTAGGATAAATGGACTTTGTCCTCCTATTCTATTGGCTGAGCTACGAGCCCCCCTAGCCACCAATCACCTTGACCTTTTTTAAACTTATTTTGAACTGTCCCCCATGGATTTTTGATTGGTCAATTTTTCCCCGGGGTTTTAAAAGGTTCACTGTCGCTCCTATTCTTTTGGCCCTTTTCTCCGACCAAAGAATGGGTTTCAAAATTTAATACTTATTTCCCCCAAAATTTTCCATATCAATTTTCTTATATTGGCCTTCTATTTTTTGGGAAAAATTTTTTTTTTTTTTTATTATTGTATTTTTACTTTTTCACTCTTTTCTGATACGTTTTCCGCCTTTAAAAAGGCGTTTTTTTCGGGAATCACACTCCTGCTGCACGGGGGGGCGCCAAAATTCTGTCGCTCTTCGATCCGCTTCCTCCTTTTTCCAAACCCTTCACTTTCCCTCTGTCGGATTTTTAAACCAAAAAAAACAGGGGCGCTTGTCGAGCGCCCACGCCGCTTTGGCAGCCGCCTGGGACTCCCGGGCATACACGCCCGCGTCCCCCCCAACCCTACCCCGGCCCCAACCGGCCCACTGCCCCCCACGGCCCCCCCCCTTCATGCACCCAGCCGAAAAGGCCGAACGCTCTCCAACTGGATTTGGTGGAGGCGCATTTACGCCAAAAACGGGGTAAACCCCCTTTATACAGTCGCCCTTAAAATATGTGTGTTGTAAAGTGGTTAATTGGTGTAATATGGGGATATTCTGCACTCACTTTTATTTTATATTCTCGACAAAACAAAATTGACTTCTAATTCATCCCCCAACACATAGTGATGGAATAATACCACAATGCCATAACCACGTACCACCACGTGCATATTAAACGTCAATATACTTACTATCTGTCAGTGAATAACCCCCCACAAAAAAAGTGACGTAAAAACATGATTACAACCACATGGATGAATATTGCAACCATGCCATAACCACGTATCACCACCATACACATATTAAATGTCAATAGACTTTTAAAAAAAGATTGCAAACTCTTATGGGCAATTGTTTCTTCCCCTTACCATTTTGTTGCCATTTATGAGAATTTTTTTTATTTATTTTGTTTTTTTCAATTTATTTAAAATCCTTTTGGTGCATACCCTGGGAAATAAAATAATATAATCTAAAGATAATAATGCATTCAACTAATAACGGAAAATAAATAAAATAACACAAAATAATTTAAAACATGAATAAATTAAATAAAGGAATGTACTAATAAACTGAATATTAATACATTTTCTAAATTTAAATATTAAATATAATTTAAATAAAATATTGATAAAACAAACATTTAAAGGGGGGTTTTGTTTTTTCTAAAAATACATGATTTTTCTGTCCCCCAAAAAATAAAATAACAAAAAAAACCCTCATATACTCATCTTGTTCCTCAACCTTTTTCCCAAAGGGGTTCCCGCTCAGCAGTCACAACCACCGCCTTTGGCCCCCCATTCAACTTCCCCGGGGGTAAAAAGAAACCAGACCAGCCGGAAACGGAGGATGAAAGTGACTAAATATATATATTTTTTTAACATTTTATTGGCCCACCTAACTTGTTTTTTAAAGGGTTTTTTTCCCAAACTTTTAAAAACCTCCCAACACCTACCACTGTCCAAAAAAAAAAATTTACCCAAATCCCCCACCCCCCCGTTCCGTCCCCCCCATCCCCCCATAACATCAATTCAAGATCACCAATGCTCAACCGTCTGTACCCCAAAAAGCCACATTGCATGACAACATGTACCCCAAGAGGCGTGATTGGCTCAGCATCATATACCATAAAAAATGGGGGGGGGGGGGACTGGCTCTGGCGTGCTAACGTGGGGAAATAAAGATGGGATTTTTTATTTCCTTTAGCCCAGGGGGGGGGGGGGTTTAGGGGGGTTTAAAACTTGGAAACCTCGTAATTTTGACTAAATTGGACAACCCCCCCTTAAAATTTTATTTCATAGAATTTAAAAATGTAAATACTCATTTTAAAATTTGGGAACCCGGGAAATTTTTTTATTCCGAAATTTGGGAAATTTTTAAACTTAAGGGCTGTTCAGTTTGGTTTTTGGGGAAGATCCAATTTTTTCAGGGGTTTGTCCACATAACCAAATAAAGGGGCCCTTTAAAAACCCATTCCCCAGAATTCGAAAAAACCCAAAAAAAACTATTTTCTTCCCCGTGGGAAAAACCAAAAAAAAACCATGCTAAACCCCCAATTTACTCTTTTTAGCAAAAATCTCTTGGGCCCCCCGGGCCCTTTCCCTGCAATAGCCCACTCCCCTTCCAAAATTCCCCTTTACAACCAAAAAAACCGGGGTTTAAAAGTGCCGGTTGGGGCCTAGCTTTTAAAATAGCCATTTTCAGGGGAAAAGGTTTTCAACTCCAAGGGCTCCCCGAAACAACAAAATCAAAAAAAACCACTATTTTTTCCCCCTGGGAAAAACCCCTTTTAAAAACCTAAAACATAAAAATAACCATGAAAAATCTGTGGGGAAAAAGCAATAGCAATAAAAAAACCCGTCAAGGGGAAAATTAGTGACCCCCTTAATTTTAAGTTCCGGTACGTGAAAGGAAGGGAGGGCCAATTTTTTCTCCCCCCTGCCCCATATTTAATTTAAAATTTTCTTTTAGATTAAAAATTGTTTGTGTCAAATGTATAAAAAAAAAAAGTAAGGGGAAAAAGAAAGAGGGTGGGGGATAATTGAGTGTGGGGTTTAAAAACTCAGCAAGGGTATAAAAAATAGCCATTATGGGGGTTGCTGAAAATCGCATTTTAAGAAATAACAGCCTATCGAACAAAAAATAAGGAACTTTTTAAATTTTGTGCATTTTTCATTTTAAATCTATTTTTTAAAAATTTGCATGGTTTGTAAAACGAAATTTTGGTATTCCCACGTCCCGAATCACAGAAAAAAGCAAAATCTCCCTAAAAAACATAAAATTTTTTTAAAAAAAAATATCCAATAAAAATACTATTTTCAAAAATTTTCCCCAAAAACCCCAGTGGTTAAAAAAACAATTTTTTACTAAAATAAAAAATATTTTCTATTCAATAAGTAGGGACACCAATAAAAATGTTTAAGGGGGCAAAAATTAAATCCCCCCTTTTTTTTTGTATCCCTACTAAAAGACCCAAAGGGGGAACCCCCCCCAAAAGGGGGGAAACCCCCCCCCAAAAAGGCCCTAAATACCAACAAAATCCCTAGGAAAGGAAAATAAAACACCCATTTTTAACTAGATCGAACCACCCAAACATTTTAAAATCCAAGGGGAGTCATTTAAATTTACTGTACAAAGAAAAAAAAGGCCCCCAAAGGGGGCAAAAGAGTTCTTCATGGAAGGCATCAAAAATTTTAAACCCCCCCCTTTTTTGGGTTTTTGAAAATACAGGTTTTTTTGACACTGTATGTTCAGATTTGCAAAAGTCTTTTTCCTTGGGCCTACTTCCGACCCCAGTGATCTTAAGTCAAGCTCAAAACTGCAAAATGCTGGGTATTAACAGATCCAAAGTCATTCAGGGGGGGTTTCCCCCAAAATGGGGGGTACAGTTACAGGGGAAAAACAGCAAAAAAACAAAACCCCCAAAAAAAATCTTAAAAATTCCCCTTTTTTTAAAATTTCTTGGGGTTTTGTTTTTTTTCCCAATGGGGGCACAAATTTTTTAAAAAGAATTTAAAAAAAGTAAAAAAAACAAAATCAAAAAAAAAATTTTCTAAAAAAAAACAAAAAAAAACAAACTGCAACTTTAACCCCCCCCAAAAAAAACAAAAACCAAAATTAGATCCTAGTATAAATATCCCCGTGATAAATTACAAAAAAAACAAAAAAAAAAAAAATTTTTTTTAAAAATAAACCTTAAGTATAAAGGGAAAAAAAAAAAAAATTTGGAGAATAAATAGTGCAAGAAAGTGTTTTGGCCATGTACCCAAACCGGGTTTTTTCCCCCCTTTTTTTTTGCCGGTTTTTGGCCGGGTTTTTTAAACCCCCCGAAAAACCCCGAAAATTTAACAATTGTCTCTATAAAACCCTGCAGCATCCCCACTGCACACTTTTCCCCGCCCCGGGAAAGCATTTATCAAGCACCATCTTCCGTCCCGTTTTCGGACGGAAGATGTGCTTCTCACTGGGGGGGGGGGCTGTTCTCCACTCATCGCGGAGAAAAGCCGGTATTTGTCCTATGCCGTGGGGATGCGCCCTTATAGTGTTCAAACTGGCGTGTACTAAAGAAAATGAAAATGTGCCTGGTCAGGAACTGGTTAATTAGATTGTATTCTTTGTTGATGCATCCTGTGTGTACAATACTAACTTTTATAAGGGTATGTTCACACGGTGTAATTGCAATACGCTGGGTGCTTTGGGAGTTGCGCTGATCAGCATGTACTCCCGCAGTGGGGGGGGGGGGGGGGGTTGGTCTCGTCAGCCCGCTGGCCCTATTGACATACATTACTCATCGCGCAAGTAATTGACATGTTACTTATCTCCCCGCACGTACAATACGATCGAGGCGTAATTCATGGTTCTCTATGAAAGCTATGGTTTACCGTAATTGCAGCGCGCATCTTGCTGCGTATTAAGCGCAATACGCCCGCAATTATGCCTGAAAATAAGCTGTGTGAACATAGCCTAAGATCTAATGCTTTTTTGGGAATGATCCCATAAGAAATCGACCCCAGTGACAAGTGATCGGCTCCACTGTCACATCCAAGTGGGGAAAATAACATATCCAAAAGTGATACACCCCCTCCATATTTGAAATATTGTATTATATATTTTCATGTAACAATAGAGTAAATAAGTGTGCCCTCAAAATAACAAAAAAAAAAAAAAATGAGAAACCCCAAGTGAAATAAACAAATCTTTCCCGAGTGCCTGTTGAACTTCCCTGACCAAAAGTGAGTGATAAAACCAAATTTTAAAACCCTTTCTCCCTATTCACACCCGAGACCTTGTAACACTAACTGTCAAATTAAAACCCTGGGAAAAATGGCAATTTGGGGGCAAATTTTTCCATTTTTCCTTAGGAAATTTCTCAATTTGTTGCTGGGGGTTTGACAGGATGGCTGTGTGGATTTTTTTTGAAAGGGACCTCAAATTTACTCTTTTAGAGTATTTTACACAGGCAAATTTTGGCGCCATTTCGCTCATTTGCGCTCTAAATGAGCGAGATTGCCCGAAATTACGGTAATTCAAAATTTCCCAAAAGCACTATGATTTCGCCTCCTCTCCCCGCTCTACAAAAACATCATTTTTCAGGGGGGGATAACGACATTCAAATTCTTCCAAATATTTTCCCCGAGTAATGAATGTCTATGGGGCCGGCGGGCTGCCCCCAGGGCCGGGACAAGGCATTTTACTGCCCTAGGCGAGTACAGCCAATGGCGCCCCCCCCCCCCTCGCTCCCCAAAAATGCCCCCCCACCCCAAAATTTCCCTCTCACCCCTGCGCCGGGTTTCCCGTCACTAATTTTCTGCAAACCCACATACCCCCGTCCATCTCCTCAGCAGCCCTTTTGCAAAAGGGGGAAATTACCCTGAAAAATTTGCATTTTAAAAACCGCCCCCCTCCGAAAGACAGTTTTAATACCCATAAATAACTTTACCTAAAAATTCCCCCGATACTTTGGAGCAAATTACCAAACGCATGATTGTTACTAAAACACTCCTACAAAACCAAGCCCCAAAAACTTTTTACTTTTTAAATTAACAAATAATCCTCCCAAGCCCCTACGGGAAGAAACCCCCACATGTGATTTATCCGGTAAACAGACTCTAAATTACATATACCCCCGTTTTTACAGTGACCAGATAGTGGGGGGGTACTATTTTTATGTAGACGCTTTGCGAAAACTAAGTGATTACACTGCAGTTACATTTAGTGACTCACCGGGGACGTCTTTTTTTGGTTTAAAGGGGTTCACTTTCCCTTTTCTTCTCCCTCCGGTTCACACCTTCAGCTGATTCCCCGGGCCCTTTCTTCCCTGCAGATTTTTGGGCCCCAAAAATCTTAGAAAACCTCCATTTTCCCGCAAAATCCCTTTAAATTTTAGGTATAAAAAGTCCCCTCAGTTGAAAGGGAAAAAAGGTAAAAGGGGCCCTAGGCAGGTAAATAGGAAAATAGGGTCACCCCTCAGGGAGGTTAAAATGCAAAAGGGGCTCCCGGCAGGTAAAAAGGGGGAAACCCCGGGAGGATATAGCTATTTGGGGGCTCAGGCTGTATAAAAATTTGGGGCTACCGGCCGGCTTATAGGGCCCACAGGGAAAGGGATAAGGGGGCCAAAAGGCAACTTATAAGGGCCCCAGGCCCGGCTTTTGGGGGAAAAGGCAAAAGGGTTTTTGGGGGCCCAGGCAGGGGATATGGGGGGCCCCAGGCAGGGTTTATGGGGGGGCCCCAGGCAGGCTTTTTAGAGGCACAGGGGAGGGTTATAGGGGTTCGGGGAGGCTTTTGGGGCCACAAGGGAATTATTAAAGGGGCCCCCCAGGCGGCTTTAGGCAAAGGCAGGCTTATAGGGGCCCAAGGTAGGCTTTTTAGGGGCCACAGGCGTCTATGGGGCCAAGGCAGTCATATGGGGCCCCAAGGGGACTTATAAGGGGCTACAGGGAGGTTTTTGGGGGTACAGGCAGGCGTATGGGGGCCACAGCAGGGGTATTGGGGGTACAGGCAGGGGGTATGGGGGCCCAGAAAGGGTTATCGGGGCAAACAGGTTTAGGGGCCCCACAGGCATATGGGGCCACAGGGAGGCTTTTTGGGGGTACAGGCAGGCTTTTAGGGGGCCCCTGGCAGGGTTTTGGGGGGAAAAAGGCAGGCATATGGGGGGCCCCCGGCAGGGTTATAGGGGCCAAGGGAGGCTTTTAGGGGAAAAGGGAGGTTAAAAGGGTACAGGCAGGGGTTTGGGGGGAACAGGGAGTTTTTTTAGGGGGGACAGGCCCGGTTATTTGGGCCACAGGCAGGCAAATGGGGGGGCAGGCAGGGAAAAGGGCTACAGGCAATTTTTTAGGGGGGGGGTACAGGGAATCCCCCTATAAGGGGCCACAGGCAGGGTTATAGGGGCTACAGGCAGGCATATAGGGCTTCAGGCAGCTTTTAGGGGCCCCGGCGGGATATAGGGGGTACGGCAGGGTTATAGGGGGGTACAGGGAGGGTTTAAAAGGGGTACAGGCAGTCATATTGGGGGGAAAAGGCGGGCCCTTTTAGGGGCTCATGCAGGCATAAAGGGGGTAAGGCAAGGGTTATAGGGGGTACAGGCAGGCGAAAGGGGGCCACAGGGGGCTTATTTGGGGTACGGCAGGTTTAAAAAAAAAAAATTAATACCTTAAACCGCACCCGGGCGCGCGCTCCTCTTCGGGGCCCCTCTCCAGCCCCCGGGGCGCTCCTCCGGCAGCCCCCTCGGGCGCAAGGGCCCTTTTACACGCTATGGCCCGAGGAGAGGAAACATGCG